>JAJVSH010000003.1:488227-620825 GCA_021460005.1 Tetramorium alpestre | reverse complement strand
TATATATATATATACAATTTTATTATTTACTTTCAATGTCTATTTAAATCTATTAATATAAGATACAATTTAAAATTGTTTTTAATAAATCCATACATGATTATAAAATCAAGAAATAATTTAAGAGAAAATGGCATTCGTGATTTAAATAAAATTTGTGATTTAATTAAAACTAGGTCAAATTTAAAATTATTATAATCAATCACACAAATCAGTTTTATCAAAGTACATTTTTATATTCATACTCTCATGTTATATTCTTAACGTTAATTTGACCAAAAAACGATTTCATTTTTCCAAAACACGTCATCATACTTTTTCTACGATTATTTTTTAGTATTATATTAAATTACATACGCAGTTAATTGTGAGTTATTTCACACGTTATTAACGAGCAGCAAATATCTTCCTGAATGTTCTCACGACGACTTCGGCGTTTTCTCGTTTGTCGGAAGGGATAGTGTGATGCGAAATAAAAAGCCGGCAGGAAGACGAAGTTAAATGAACCGGCAGATAATCGAAATCGACAGGCGACCTGGCGTCTCTTCCTGAGAGGATTTTCGGGCTCCTTCGAGAATACTGCAAGACTTGAAACTCCGTCCAGAGCCGAGGGATCCTCGTATTGAGCGTTACTGCACGCGAGAAATTATCCCGGAGCGACGCGCTGCTCGCCGAGCGTGATTTCGTTCTTAAGAGATTTTGGGATTCCCGAGAGGTTCGTCGCAAAAGACTGCGGGACGCCGACCAAAGAGGGTTAACCTCTGATTCTGCGTCGATCATTTGTAAACGAAATGGAAACCCGTAAAAATTACTGCGTGTCATTTTAATTGTACATTTTTCTATTAACTTGCATTTTTTACTTTATATTTTTTTACTTTACTTTAAATTCTTTTATTATAAATTTGATAAAGAAAGAGAGTATGTATATACATATTTTTCGTTTTAAATGTCTTGGGATTAGTAAAAATCAAAAGTCTTATCTCGGAATTAAATACTCAAATTATAATTCTTAATTTCAACAAAAAATATATTTAAATAGTAAGACTGCTTTGTACAATACTTTCAAATATTTTCTGCTATTGTACTTATTACTGGACTTACCTACTGGACACTTTTACTAGAAAATAGATATTAATCAACAAATTCATCTTTCTCAATAAAATATTGTTGCTTATCAGTCATCAACTTGTCTCATTTATTTAAATATTTAATTTGCTGTCGAAATAACTCTGATAACCATCCGACATTTTTCGATAAATCGTTTGACGACGTTGAGAAACGAAGGAGAGTATAGTGAGTCGAGTATAGAGAGTAGACAGAGTCGTAGTAGACGTTACACACACTAACAGGCTACACACTTCAGAGAGAAAACAAGCCGTAAGTTATAGGCATGCGGGTGCCGATTCGTCGATTCTCCCAGTACGGATTCACGGCATGCAGAAATACGACATGCGGTGCACAATTCCTGGCGCGCTTCACCCCGCAAGGATCCGTCCGGGAGGCTCATCGCCGCCACCTTGGACTCGCGCTTCATCCGTCAAGCGTGCGCGTTTCATATTTCACGGTGCAAGCAATCTCGGCCGATCGCGACGTCGATTCGTCGTAGTGGATTTACGACGACAAAGGAAAATTGCGGGTGTCGATGCGAAGCGATCGAATCCTGTCAGACGTTTTATCCGGAACACGGTACAAGGGATTGTTAAGTCGATACGCCACAAGTCTCGGCGATCAGACCGACAAAATCGGAAAAGATTTTAAATAACACGGAGTTAAAACGAGAAACGAATATATATACAGATACACGACTGTGTACTCTCGCCCTGATTCGTCGTAGGTCACGGAGGAAAGGAAATAATTATAAGGAGTCCAAAGATATCCCGTTACGTTTGTGGCACGGCGGTTAATATTAAAACAGCAAAATCAAATTAAGTGTCGTGCAACCGCGAATATACATACAACGAGATATTCCCGCGAGACCACTTCGTCTCGATAGCGTTCTCCATCTCGTCGATTTATCTCGTGGGCGTTCGTCGATGGGGTGCGAGCGGTCGCGCGGCACGGCGCGGCACGGCGCGGCGCGTCGAAATATTCATGACACATATATGCGGCGGAAATGTATGTATATACGCAGCCTCGCAGAAGGATGAGGCGAGAGACACACGGGGATAGCCTACGAGGGCGGCGGTGGCGGCGGCGATATTGGTCTCGAAACGCGAATCCTCCAAGGGCGGAGCGCGTCCTATAGGGGGTGCCGAGGTGCGCTTTCTCGTGCAGACATTTCTCTCGTGCGCGTTCCGGGATTTCGAGGATCGATCCTCGCGCTTCCTCGGGCCTCCCTCCATTCGGAACGGACGTCTCTTCCTCCCGTGGACCGGACCGGCGGAGAAGGAGGACCCTCCACGCCGAACCCCTTTCGAGTACCGATCGAACGTCTCGAGACATTCGATTCTGAGTATCATGCGCTCTGCTACTTCTCTGGCGTGCCTTCGTTTTATTAACTTCGGATGAGTAACGTGAGATGCAATAGACTCCGCGATAGCCAGGATGGTTAGAAGCCTCGGTGACATTTTAAAAGAGATGTGACAGTTACAATTTAGTAGCTTCATTTTGTAGATTCTCGTGCTTTCGTATAACCGTGGCGAAAATATCGCGGCTCCTAAATATCGGCTATGAAACATCTCACGTTGTTCGAGATACTGCACTCTCAGAATGTTATTCACCCAGAAAATGCGACGATCATACAGGTCACAGAGATCTCTTCTTTACTATGTACGGCAGAATAGTTTGATTTTTATAACAACAAGCATAAGATTGTTATAAAAATAATAAGGATAATGACTTTTTCGTGAAAAACCAACTTAAGATTTTGCGCTGTTGTTTCAAAACAACTGGCTGTTGTGTTGTGATGATAGATACTTGTAATCGATCTACTTGTTAGTTTGTTCTATTGAGGTTGGATCTTGAATCTTTACATACATATGTATTACAAATTCTCGCAATTACAATCATAGTTACTAGTTTAAATTAATAAAAAGAGTAAGTAACTGAAATAATATTTAAGTCAACATTTAAGTGTTATAACTTAAACGTATCAAATCGTAACCACAATTGCTTTTCGTTCGCTCGATGCAACTATTAATAGCACGTTATTAAATAGCAATTAAGTGATATCATGACTCGCCATCTATTATTCAGACAATCAATAGCTAATAAACCGCGACAATAGGGAGAGAACTTTATATCTATTAACCAAATACAGTCTAATCAATTTACAATTTCGCCAAGATAAACGTAATCGAATGATCAACATATGCGATTATACGTTGTAATACGTCACGATGTCTGAAAATACTTTCTCATGTAAATGGAAATTTAATCATTTGTAACAACAAGAAGTAATTCAATTCGAGCGTTTATATAAATTTCGCGTTCGAGAATGGCACTCCTTCTCCTTTCTCGCTCTCCTTTCTCCTTCATTGCTATTCATACACCTACCGTCTGGTTGTTCGATATCTTGGGGAAAGAAGAACGGAGGACGGTAAAGGGCCGGCCCATTTAAAGTCGCGCTTCCAATCTCAATTCAAGATCCAGATCTACATATCGGGTGAATCGTTTAACATTACGGGTTCGAACGTCTCATTTATGCTCAACCTTGCATGAGACAGTAACGTCGAAAATATCGTATCGATTTTAAAAGTATTAAAAATTTTTTTAAATAAAAAGATCTTTAAAAACGTGTCTAGAATGATTATAAATATCAAATGTACTGGAATTTTAGAGATAGAATTTTAGAACTGAATCAAATGTGTGATAACGTAGAAAATTTGTGAATAATAAAAATATTTTTATATAAAGTATTAAAATGTTGCTCAATGATGTTTAATTTAATTATCTAAATATTTTTGCACATTTTGAAAGTGACTAATTGGGTCATGTGAGAGAGAAAATAAGAAAATGGTTAAAATTCTTGATAGCAAATAATTGAACTTTGTACAAAAATAAATAATATTTAATTTTAGTCTAGAACTCTATTTCGATTCGCAAAAATTTCAGAGTATTATTGAACATTTTTTTTAATAAAATAATATTGTTAAGTTATTATTTAAAATTACATTTACAAAAAACATTTAGTCACAGGTCACTTAAAAAGCAATTTTTCAAACGCTTTCGAGCATTTGATTTCGATACTAATCTGAACACTAAATTGTATTAGCTCGTAATTGTTGGCTAAGTTGTCATCGACAGAACGTACAACATTTAAAATTAATTTGAAATTGTAGCAAAGGGACGCAGAATTTCTTTGTTTCACGAAGTAAAGTAGTTTGTTAGTAAAGCGTCGAGAGCTAAACTGAATTGTTTGTGCATTATGTTCGTAGCGTCGGATGTTAATTTACGTTATAACATTGTTACCGTAATGATTAATTGTTCGTTTATGTTTCCGTGTTGAAAACTGCTCTCGTCCAGTCACGCATTCCACAACTGTTAATGCTATTGTAAAGTGTGTATGTCGCGTTCATCGCTCGCACTATGCATCGTTGGCATGATTCATTCGTCAAACGCAACGCAAGAGACACAATTGTCACACATGCGTGTGATGCGTGTAAAAATACTTACGTTTCGTGCGTACGTTACACGCTTGAGTTTTATGTTGCCTTAAATTACAATTGCGAGGCACGGGTAGAAGCGTTATCGATCCTGGACGTACAGTTGGCATCAATAATCAAGCAAAATAAATTAAAATAAACTAGATAATAAATAAATAAGTGATTATATAGGCAGATTAAATATAAAATTACTAATTTTTAATTCTTATATAATTATTAATTTTTTTAACAACAGCTTTATACATCGACTTTTTTATAGTATTGTAACAGTATTGACAGCATCAAGTATTATTATGATATTGAATAAACATGCTAAGCATTATATTATTACCTTCGTGAAAATAATTAATAGAGCATGGTTTTAAAAATGACAGAAAAACTGATTTATATTAAAACATATTAGAATAGAAAAATATAATTTTAATAAAATTATATATATCAGTTAGAAAAAAATTCTGCTTTTGAAAATGCTGCTGCAATACATCTCTAACGCATCGGTTATTATCTGCCTCTCAAAGTTAGGATTCATTGTTATCTTCGTTTTAATGCCTGCATCTCCCTCTTTAGTTAATTACGAAGAAAGCTTATCCGAGGGTGAGGATAACGTTCTCCGACGAGCCTTGAACACCGCGGTATCGCTTAAAAGTAATTGCCCCGTCGAGCAGCATTCTACCTCGCTCACAACTTTGATGCCGGGGAAAAAATGAGAGAGTAACAGGAAGTGGCTTCAGTTTAGTGTACGTCAGTTCTCAGCTGGAAGTCCGCTTTAAACACGAGACTGATGCTACAATGAGCCTTCTCGTTTATGCACTTTGTTGATAACAAATTTCGCACTTTGTCGCAACAATTTGAGATTACCATTATGCACGTAAATGCAATTATGATCGCACAAATAATATCATTATCATTAATAAATTAATTAATCCACTTAGGAATTACCTCTTATATCTTATTCGTAATTCAGAAGTTGTATACAGAAGTTGTATATTTTTAACATTAAATGAATCTTTCAAATAACAGAATGAAAAGATTTTATCAAAAAATAGAACATTTGCGATCTATCAATAATATTGTTGTTTGTAATATTTTATTTTTGGTAGCTTGTTTACGTGAAGAATGTGATGTATTAAGTATATCTAAATTAAATAAAATTATCTGGAATAGAAAATAGGAAATTTAATTCGAACCATAAGACGCAGTTAATTCTTCTTAAAGAAAATCTCCACATTGTGTAAGTTTGTACGCGGCAATAATTGGTGATTGATCACTGTAGTCCAGGATCGATACGAACGCTTCAATGCACACATCGACAGAAAGAAATCAAATGAGAATTCTGTACAAGATACACACAAACAGACACGCAAGGATAAACCCCGTAAACTCAATGTAGATATGATAGAAAAAACTTTTTATATATATCCAAAATTACTTCACAACATCGACAGTCGTCTTTCACAAGGTGCTAATATAATTGTACTTGTTCATTCATGTCACAACATTATGTTCGAATCCCAATTCATGATAAAACTTGTCAAATGAAATTCCTCGTACACGTAGTTACGCATCACGTGATGTGCATTTAAAGTATATAATAAAATGAAATTTGTTAACATTTTTATTAATTAATAATTTTTTTATTAATTAATAATTATGCAAAGATATATTTATACCAATAATTAAATTAAAAATTAATTTGCATATGCGACAGCATAATTTGTGTACGATTAGCAAAATGTATTTTAATATCCAATAATAAATTAAATCTTTACTTTTTACAATCAAATAAAGTGATATTATAATTATATTGTTTATTAACAGGGTACATAAATTTAATATTCCACAAGTAATTACATGTACGATGGGAATATATACGAATACATGGATAGAGAGAGAGAGAGAACTTTACAAATCGCGTATTATAGTTGCACTCACCGACGCAGGGATTGTGGTTCACCATCAAGAAAATCTTATCGCATCGTCGCTTCATATGATTATTCGGACATATGCAGCCGAACATTGGCGATAATCGTAGTTGCGTCCAGGAATCATGACAAGCATCTCTAAAACAGTAACAAAAGGTGTGGTTATACATATGCTGTTACATAAGAATTACTAATTATATGAAAGAAATATATTTCACATTTTACAGAATACATGTATGAAAAAATAACGGAAACAAATATAAAAATCAATGTCACAAAATAGCGAACAAAATAAAAATATAATGATAGAAAAGCTGGATCACGTTAAAATATTAATTTCCTGAAGATTGCATGCTGTATATTTAATTGCTAGGTTTGGAATCACGTTAATAACAGGTCACTGTGGTGCATTGCAATCGTGACCCATCGCTTTATAAATATTATTAATTAATCGCGATGAATTCCCGCTTCGCCTTGGGCCGCGTAAATCCCTCGCGCGAAGGATTAATGACTGGCCATCAAATATCGGCGTTTTGCCAAGTACACCGACCTACATCTGGTCCCCAATAGCCGTTAATAAATATTAAAATACGCTAACTCCGATATTCACCGAGCTACCGTACAGCCATCGATATTTCGCTATATTTTTGCACACGTCTGTGTTCCAATAATCCGCGATAATTGCAAGACATTATCGATGCGATACATATCGGAATTTCAAAACGTGCATAATTAGAAACTCCTGTTTTCGATGTACATTATAAAACAGCGTGTAGNAGTAATTGCGAGTATTTTATAAATCCGGCAATTTTTATTTACCACGTGACATGATAATATATATATACATATAACCAAACTGTACATAATTAAATTTTTATAATAACTCTAAAAATTATGAAACAAGCTATACAATTTCCGATTGAGTTTGTGGAAACTCGATACCACTATTAAAATTAATATAAAAAAAGGGATAAGAATAACTAGCGAGAAAGTATTGAAATAGTTGCATAAAAGTATGTAACAACAACAGTATAATGTTTGATTTTGTTACGAGGTTTATCTATATGTTATTAATAAGATGATTATACGAATGAAATAGCACATTTTAAATTTAGCTCATAATAATTATTAATAACTTATTTTAATTATTATCAATTTCAATTAGTTTTAAAAGTTTTATACCATGTATAAAAATTGTACTTATATGTATTATCAAAACTTTGCACAACAGAAAAATCTTATTAATAGAAATAAGTTTACATTATATTATACATCATGTCAGATTATAATAATAATAGCTGGCAAAGCATCTAATTAAGCGAATTGTTATATATATATTTGTAAAAAAGTACAAGAAGAAAAACTTTTTAAAATTAAAGTAGACTTCTGCTTATTCTCTTCTTATCTTATCTTCCTATCCAATTCACGTGCATACATCCTACAGATTAGAGATACACCAGAAAACTTCGATCGTCGAAACTATAAATCATAGTTTTTTTTTTCTCTTTGTCGTGGAAGTTTCGTTAGCTTTGCAGAAGTCAATCGCGCGGGTTACACTACGTCTCATATCTGACGCGAGAACCCCGATCGGGAACTGAAACGTACTCAACTCTTTCCTCCCTTTTTCCGACGAAAGTAACGTAGAAACTTTACGCGAATCCAGACCAATTGACTTTCGAACTTACACGAGAACGCTTAACGGACCTTTCCTGCACACCGACAATCCGCCACGAACTAACAGCTCGATGCAGTTCGATGCACTCGGTGATGCACTGAGCGATTCAGGTTACTTCGCTAATGATAAGGAATTACATTAGATCGTTTTCTAATGTTGAAAAAGAAAGATCGATGAAAAATAAAGGAAGAATTTTTAAACACATATCTTAATAGATTATTAGACGTTTGATTAACAAATTCGATTGAAACATTCTGAAATATGTATATTCGAGAGACATATAATAATATTTGTAGGCTGATATTGGCAAGCACAATTAATTAACGTAACAAAGATGTTAATTTTAAATTAACAATAATAATGCTATTAATAATAATAGTAATTGTATAATTAATTTACTTGTTGGCTCTTTTAATACATATTCAATTTGCATTGAACGCGTAAATTTTTCTTGTTAAGCCAATGCGGTATGATTACTCTTTCTGGTTACTCTTTCAATAAGAGAAAAAAAAATGTATGAGCGCAAAGGAAGAGTAGGTAAAGAGAAATTCGACATGGAGACTCTCGAGAGTTCAAAATTATTTGGGTTAATGGCACACACGCTACGGTGAATCTTGCTCGTCGAATTAGAGGTCAAAGGAGGCAAAAGCGAGCGGATGGCAAAGCTGGAACTGTAGAGACGGGATGACGGGTGGCAACGGAAGATGCATCAAAGGGTGAAAAGGTTCACGTAAGAACGAGAACGCAAGTCACGTTTCATTCCGCATCCTGTGATTTTGTTTGACTTCTCTGTCTTTCTGTGGATGATGTTGTCGCCAAATATTTTTATTGTTTTATCGTAAAGCCTTAAAGAGTTTATTGTCTTTGTAGACATCAAGTTTAATTAATTTTGAAAGCAGGGGGGGCGAACGCTTCAAACAACATGAATGACATAAAAATATAAAATATCACAAAAATTGTTTGTGTATTAGTTCACTTTTATTACACTCAAAGAGATTTAATCCGTAGTTATAAATGTATAAATATTTATATACTGTATTACTTTTCTATATAATTCTGTATTATGGGTGCTTAAAAAACGCGAAACAATCTGCAAACACTTTCAATTATCTCGATTTCTTTTTATTTCAAAATAATGTATTTTCACACTTTTCTTCGTTCTACCTACATCGTTATTCTGTTGCCATTACACCTGATCGCTTTGCTACTATTGCATTCATGTGGCAGCTGTGAGTTTCGCGCGGCACCACGCAAAGTTCCAGCGAATTTCGCGACCCAGTGACCCGCGCGTTTATGCCATTGGTGCAAATAAATCGCGTCACAGCGATATGAATGTGCATAACCGGCTAAAATAAGAAACAACGGAGTGGAGATTCATGAGTCTCATATACCGAAATCCTCGACCCAAGAATCCGTCGGTTCTGCATCTTATATCCAATCGATAAGTGGCATATTCGTTTCCGCTCCATTGAGATCGAAGAAACTGTTTCGAAGAAAGTTTGCTTCCCGAACAATTCGTTCTTCAAAGAGTAAAACCGCTTCTTTGGCGCTTTCCCTCAATTACAAAGTTTTCAAAATTTGATCAAGAAATCCCTTACAAGACATTGATTTTCGAAGTATAAAATCGATATGAATAAAAAAATTAAATAGAGAAAGTAATTACATTGTTCAGAATAAGACCTTGAAATATAATTCGTAACGTGTCGTTATCGAAATTTTTATAAGAATTAAATAACTTAGTTTTTTTAAAATTAAATAGCGCTAATATAAACGGATGTAACTTTAAATATTGTTATCAGTATAATTAATAATAATTATACTGATGAACGCTGCTACAGAAAAATGCAGTGAATAATATAAATTTTTCTAATTGATTATTTATTATTTCAATATAACATTTATATTATTTTAATGACGCTAATTATTTCACTTATTGTTAGAGATTCAAATAACTACTAAATTAGGACTTTGCGAGGCGTAAAATCGAGTTCCGGTCGAGTCAGATGAGACTGAAATTCGAAGGATCGATAGTGAAACGAAGTGGTACAGACACGAATTAGTCAGCCGCTTCTGCGAAGGAAATCGCGACACGGCTCGAAACATAGGAGTTTCTACGACTAGAAGTGTCGACGACAGACACTCGAGATATTGTTTCCTAGTGTTCTACAGCCGATCGGTGATTCTGATTTTGAAGATAAATTATAATTCTCTGTTCGAGATTTATCATATGACTCGGAATAGAAGATTGGTCAAAATAAAAAAAAAATTAAATAGTTACAAATTGCCACGATACAATGACTAATATAACGTAGTACTATAGAGAAAGAATATTTTATTCAAAAAGAAACATTAAAATTATTTATCTTGATGTATTATTAGATAAACTATTTTATTAGAATTAAAAAAAAAGATTAAGAAGCGTAGAAAAATGTTTTAGAAGAGACATCATTCTCTTATTTTCTCATTCTCTTATTTCAAGAAAGATAATTAGTATAATTAACGTTTTCTTATTCGTATGAGAAATCGGAATTCTCGAAAGGGATTTAATTGTATGAAATTTAGGTGAGTGCAAATCGCGTGAAAAGCACGACTTAAATTTAATAAGCGCGCGGTGTCCTGAAATATTAACGCGTGCTTAATATTCGGTGCAAGTAGGGAAAGGTCAAAATTCGTTTAACATCGCTGTATTGGGTCAGATGAGATATTACAATTTTCGTAATTTGTTCTTGATATAAAATGCAACATTAATTCTCGCGAAGATATTGCGGGCTGTTTAATTATCCGTTTAATTATCCATAATTTCTTTGTGAAAAAAGACTAGTTATCGGGACATTTTAATGAAAGAAATTATTCTATTTTCTCTAACATACATAATTATATAACTATTCTTTCGCATTCTATTCTTTATATTTATATGTTAAAGTGCTTTTTACAATATATACTACCAATTTTATACATATATAAAAAGGAGTGGTTTTTATAGAGGCAATGTTTTGACAAAACGGAATAGGTTTCCCGAAAGTTTGATAGCGATTCGCGATGAAATGGCCGTGTTATCGCGGATGAATTACAGCGAAGGTCCCATATGCGGCCGATATGACCGCCATAGAGACCCATTCTGCGGCAGCCCGGGCTCGAGTGAACTCACTCCACTTTTCCACACCAGTCTGACGGGTTTTCCGACGAATGCGGCCGCTTGAACATCGACAAAAGCTATGCATACCCGGCATCGAAAAGCTACTGAATAATGCATGCGCCTATCGAGTCTTGCGCGAATGATTAACGACGCGAGGTCCGAAAAGTCGAATCATTTTTTTTTTTGCTTTGCGTCTGCTGCCCCTTTTTCTCGTCTGCTTGATTTCTCTTTGTTCTCTTCAAATATAAAATTATGAAGTGTGCAATGTATTTAAATGTATGTCTGTAACAAGTACACCACTTATGTGTGTGTTCTGCATAAAACAAGTTTTATATAATTTGTCTTTGCATAAAAGTGTAAGTTAATTAATTGTAGACATTAGTTTACGAGCAATTAAAATTCCATTTTGTTAATCTTTGTTTTTATGTTTGCTGATATCATCTTTGTTTTTATCAATGTAATCAAAATTTACTTCGAAAGCTGTTTTCCGCGTTATCTTTAACATTTACTGCTCACTAAAATGTGATCGATGTTTGCGTTTTAGTTCGCAGCGTCTCTCGCAGATCATCTCTCGACGTGTAAGATCATAGTCGCGACGATGGAAACTGGCGACCAGCAGCTTGGTTAAGGGTTGTTTGACAGCGGGTATGAAGCCCGACTCGGGACAACCCTTACACCTATCACGTGACGATACGACCTCATTAAAATTCATAAGGCGACTCGCCAGTTCTCGCTTTAACGCCCCACATCGTACGGAGCGCGCATTATACATTTATAGATGCCCTCGTGTATATACGGAGTGTGTAGATTTTCCGCGTATCCACTAATACAGATGTCCGATAATTCGAAATAAGCAAGTCTTGTCTTTTATTGCATATCTTCCATGAAACTGATTTCATCATTGTATCCTTCTTCACACTACTTTAACAGTCACTAGAGTGAAAATAGAATTCAACAATCGATATAATAAAAATATTTTACTGAATATAAATTGTCAAAGAGATAAATTATAAAATGTTAATAACGTTAAGAGTTGCAAATGCAACGTAAGATAGAATATTAAAGCTTGATCTAGAAATGGCATGGCCCGTAAAGTACAAAGTCAGTTAGCGCTAAATATTTATTAAGTCTTCGTTTCCCTGCTCGCCTGCTGCTTTCTTAGAGAGATCTCGGATGATGAAAAATATCCGCGCGTACATAATTACTGTGAGTCGCGTCAGGAAGCTAACGAAAACTGTGTTTACTTTTATTTTTTTTCCCTTTATTTCCTCTCATCGCAGTGAGAGATTGTCTCCCTTTTCCCTCCACTATTCTCTCCGAAGCACTTTTACTCGCTCCTTTACTTTCTTTTTCTTCACTTCCCTCGGAAAGTTACGCCAGGCAAAGTCGGTGAGCTTGAAGTTTCGCTGGAAATTCGCAGTTGCAACTGCATTCTCCAATTGTGAGCGTTGAGCGCGCGCACATACGGGAAAAGTTCGCAATTAGCGCTAATTACGCTCGAATGGTCGACAATTAATTCGCGCAATCTGCCCCTCAATCTCGGTCACGGTTACCGGGTTTTGCGAAATAGAGCAGCGGCGCAGTTGCATTTCACTTGACTGATGATGTACTGCAAAAAATATCAGCGATAATTTGACGCCTTTTGAATCATTTAGCTAATATTACACGGTTGATTAGTTGAAGCCAAAGCGCGATCATTTATATATTTTCTTTTCTTCTTTTGCCAATTACATACAAATCGGACATTCTACATTTTATATTCTGTATATATGTACATAAAATCGAAATTTTATTTTTTTTAAATACAAAAATATTGTAAAATTATAAATAATAAAGTAAAATGTGTTTTAAATGCGTCGGCTAGACGATGATCAATTTCATTTAATTTATATTTCAACGTATCAATATTACCACTTCATTTCTATTTATTCGTTGTGTTATACATTATACATTTTCAGTTAGGATATATAGAAGTTATATTGCCTGCAATTTCAGTAGTTAATTTTCTATTTTTCCGAATGCATGGCCATTGTATATGATTTCCTCGGAAATATTTGTACGTTTCAGCAACAGAACGCTTAATGTTCTTCGCTTAATGTTCTTCTCAATCAGCGAATATACGCTTTGCATTCTAAAGCGTTCCGGGATTGCATTTTGCGAATATGAAATCGTATTTCACGCCGGGCGAACATACGAAGGCAACGGTATTCGCGATGAAGGCAACGCTACATTACTCTTTATTCATATCCTGAGAAAGTTGCAATAACTTCAGCATCGTACGATAAATGAGAAGTTTTATCGAAATTTGCGCTGTACTTGTGCGGCATGCACGCGTTCTGCGCGCACCAAACTTCGATATTAACGTTAATTAAGGACGAGATTAATTTCGGTACAAGAAACCGCCATTCGGTTGATAACTTACAAAAAGGTTAATCAACCGGATTTAATCGCAAAGATAGCAGTGGTAAAAAGATATTTTTAAGATGCAACAATATTTAACATCAAAAATAACGAGAACAAGAAGAGATAATGAGAAAAGTTATTTTAAATGACGTTAATTAAATCACTCTCTTAAGAATCAGAAGAATCCAGAAGACGAAATATTATTAAAATATAATCGAATGATTCTGCTAAATTTATCGAGCTTTCGAGATTTCGATCTCTGATTTAGGCTGTGTTCCGATATTCACTGCCAGTAATGCAAATCTATAGTTTATGTCACGGACATTATAGAATTTTAGTACTGACAGTGAATTACGGATATGCAGCCTTACATGCTTGAATTTATCGAAATAACGATTCCGCGCGCGGGAATGCAAAGACAAAGACAAGTCGCGCAATGCGCTGCATTAATTGACTAATCGCGTATTTGCAATCGCTCTTGTGACCAATGGCAAGAGTCGTATCGCTGCTGTCGCTCTCCTTCGCCGCGACGTGCCGGAATTCACGTTGAAACCATCGAAAATCCCATTACGGAACTACGGCGTCGTAATTATGGTGTGGCGGGTCGCATACGTGCCGCACGTACGTAGCATCCTGCCGCGCTCACACACCCATCCCCACGTGTGCGCATGCACACGGGCACACTCGTCACACAGCTCGCAATGCAACGAGAAATTTAGTACACGATAAGGTCGTTGCCACCAAAAGGGCGCTCGCGAAATTATAGCCGATTTTTGGGATGAGATAGCCGAAGAATGGGAATGCTAAATTTGAAGCTTTACCACTCGCTTTGTGAAAAACGAGGGTTCTTCTATTTTTTTCCCGAATAAATGCGCACCGAAATTTCGAGCATTACTAGCTTTTCGAATGCGAATCATTATATTTGTATGTGGCGGTGAGAGTTTTTTTTTTTTAAATCTCCGAAGCACACATTTTAATGCACGTGCACGTATATACTCGTCACAACCTGCAACCACGGCCACAGAGATTCGTATCGCGATAACGTCGTTCATGCGCAAAACGCTTGGGAAATACAACCGATTTTTGAAAAGAGATATCAGAACGGCAGGAGTGTAAAATTCGAGGTTTTTTTGAAACTAATGTACAAAACTTTGTAAAAAAAAAAAATGGTGCTTTCTCTCCCGCGGGATAGTCACCGCGCGACGTTTTTAGGAAATGCAATTTACGAGGTTGCATTCAACGCTCGGGGACAGCACGGGATATTCGGGATTCATCAGTGTAATGCGATCACAATGATTAAGAGCAGTGGAGTGGACGACGTTGGTAGCGAGAGAATGGCCGAGCGAAAGAGAGAGAGAGAGAAGGAGAGAGGTTGAAGAGAGGTTGAAATACACGGAAAAGCGGTGGCAGGTGGAAGAGACCCGTTCTCACCTGCATATTGTATGCCGTATGCTGCGAGTTTACCGCACTGAATTACCACCGTACCCCGCGCGCGGTTGCTTTCACAACGCGCCCTCGTTCCACCTCCCCTCCTCCCCCCTCTCCGCAAATCCACCCTGTTCGCCCGCCTCGCACGGTTGTGTATGCCAGGCACGAGACTAACGCATAAATTAACACTTTGCCCTCTTCATTCCGCCGGATCCGGAAATTCTTCGGGGCGCCGGCTGCGCTCGAATCCTGGTGTAATTAACCTTCAAGTTAACTCCGCGTGTCGCGGTTACCATTGTTACCCGGAATCTCGCGAATTAGGGCAATTCCGGGGGCCCGCGCGCCGGGATATCGGCTCTCGATCGCGAGGATCGCCACGGGACTTGGCTCGCAACGAGAATTGCGCTGATTGATGATACTCTACTTAATTTCGCACGTTCCCGTATGACCACGTGATGCTAAAAATAGATACGTTCGAAAGATATAGGATACGTTCTATTTAATCCTGAACATAATTAGATTTCTGGCGATGTACGTCATCAAGTAATCTTAGTATCTTCAATACTAAATAAGATTTGCACATCTATTTGTAGATCAATTATAGAAAATCTAGATTCAAAAATATGTACACTGAAACAAAATTCTAGTTGAAAAACGAACGAATTAGAAAAATCTTGTAGGGTTAATCAAATATTCTGATTATAATAAGAATTCTGATTATTATAAGTTATAAAATGTTGAGTTAAAAATATTAATCATTTTAACAGAAATAGTTAAAAGGTGTTTAATGTTTAAGCTAATCACAAATAATTAATATTATTTTGGTTATTGTTAAATTAGGCGTTTATAAGCAATAAAAAGAATAATTGAAGAAAGTAAAAAATATGACGACATAAACCTTACAGATCCTTTGACTTGCTTCGAGGTTCGAGAAGGAAAACACTGTGAAGTGTTTCAATCTTTAGGTTTTACCATACTAGGACGCAATGATGCGTTCTGACGCGAGTAATTCCCGATCGTGCTCGGCATCAGGACGTGCGTAAAAAAAGAGCAGTAGAGAAATAACTGAACCGGAAAAGACGCGGGCGAGCAAGGCTGGATGGCGCTTTCAACCGCATTGCAGAATTACCCGGCCAAGTTCCTGCTCGGAGAGCATAAAACAAGCCGCCAGCGGCCAACGCCAAATTTATGACGCGCTTATATGCCGAAATGGAAAAGCGCATAGAAGTCAGTCCCTTACCTAACTTCGCTGCCGACTGGATCGTATCGTCTGATTTTATCGAGACTTCACGCGGCGATTGCGAATCGTAGGGATGGAATATATGCAATGACGCCAATCCCTTTTATACTCCCATATATGGATACCATCATCTCAGTCTCCTTAACATTTCGAATTCAGCGTTTGGCTTCTTACTTGGATAAATAAACTTATTAAATCTATCTTTCATAAATATCTACATTTATTTATTAAGTGCTTATAGGCCAATAGAGTTTTACTTTAACATTTACATTTTCTCTTTTATCTTCAATTATTATAATTATGCTGATAAGAAATGCTCGGCATATTGATGAGTCAAATCTTGGTCGTCTCTTTTGATCTCTTTTCGTATTGCTAACAGATGCGGCGCAATTACGCGCGTCACAGCTTCATCGACTTCCACGCCGAAGAGAAGGAAGTTCAGTCTTTACCGAACAACCGGTCATCATCAAGCTTCTGGCTTTGATGGTCTGCTATGGGCATTTATGCTTGCCAGCCACCTGGTTTCGTCTTCCTATCTTCCCTCCTTATTTCGCGTGCGATTGTAAGTGCTACTCCTCCGCGCCAGAAATCGCGGCCACGTCCGCGCCAGTTTCTCGAGATGTAACTCCGTAGATCGTGACTGCGCGAATCCACCCGGGGGAGACATACATTCGCCGCTACGCCATTTCCATTGAAACTCGATGGACGCAACGTCTTAGATTGAAGAGTCCGGCATAAAGTCAAGAATATTACGCGAAAACTCACGAGAAAAGCTGCTTCGTGCTTTTAAGCATTTAAATAATAATTTGAATAATTTGAATTCTTTCAATTCTCAAATCTTCAAACTTTTTTGTATTCAAAAATATATTAACCTTAGAATTTCTAAATCTTTATATTGATATGCTATAAATGACAATGGCGCAAAAATGCCCACGATTAATAAAATCAGAGTATGCGTGATAAACAACGGGATTATTTAATTAATTACCATTATCATGAAGGATTATTTTAATGAATAATAACAATATAAACTGGCAACCCCTGTCGAAGCCAATGCATGTGAGAAAATTGGTGTCACGCGGTTGTATTATATTATACCACCGATTATCTGCGTTTAAACGCTCTCCTAGTTATTAAGCTTGTCGCTATTATAATATTATTACACGTCAATGTAATGCGTATTTTACAACGCAACTGAAACTTAAAAGGCAGTACACTTTGATGTCACAGTTATTAATACTAATGTTACGTTTTCACCAAAGTTTACGTCAAAAGCGTATTTGTTCGGGGGGGGGAGGGGGGGGAGATATAATCGAGATGTAATGCGCGATTCGTTCACTCGATCGATCATCCGCGTACATCCCGAACTTATCCCGACTGTCCGTGGATCAGTCTGATCAATCAACGAGAGATGAATCCGCCGCTCGTTTCACAACCTAAGATTCGCGTGCCGGAAGAAACGGTGAATAAATCAAATCGCAAATGCGTTTGACGTGTGGTCAGATTGCGAAGTTTTCCGCAGAATTGGCCGCAAGTCGAGCTTTATCACCGGCGGGAAGATCAGGATCCCGTCCGTCTCGCTCCATCCGTGCGACTCGATTGCGGGGGAGTTATCGATGCATCGTTTCTCTCGATTACGCTAACGTGGAAATTGTCACGTTGTAAATTGATGTAACATTATATGATGCAACGCATTATCGAGAAATTTTTATTTCGGCTGATTAGAGATTGAAGAAATGAGAGTAGCTTGATATGTTAATTTGCGCTTCAATTTATTGAAATATCTGACTGCTTGTTTAATTATTGTTTAAATATTAACTATAATAACACATTTTTGGATTTATTTGTACCGAAATATATCCATACTTTTATTTAGCAATATTTAAAGAGAAAGAGAGTAATGTAATATAATATTAATTATAGCCTTCGGTTTCTTTTCCTTTGGAAAAGAATCAATATAAGTAATGAATTCTATCATATCGTAAGCTTCAGATTAATATCAACTTGACGGTGCGCGACAGATCGCTAAATTTTCTGATCATTCCGCGTATCGATCGGAAATTAAGGGTCCGAGTAGTCGCGTAATTAGTCATGTAATCCCATGGAGAATATGCGGAGAAGTTCGTGGGGACTGAATGAAGGAGAGATCCAAGACGGACTCGGGGGATTCGCGAATCCGGTCACGGTAGAAATTAATTTTCGACCGGTGGCGGTGGCGACGGAGCAGGGAATTTAATGGCGCCCAGAAATCAGGAGTGATCGCGCTAATTCGAGACTTCGTCCACCTCGCATTAGTTCCTCGCACTTTGTGGATACTCACAATCAGCCGAGATCGTGAAAAGCATTTGCTTAATAATAATATAAATTAATTAGAGAAATATAAAGAAAGAGAAGGCGCATTTGTGATTTTTTGAAATTATTTCAAAACATTAAAATATTATTTCATCTGTCTATTTGCGCTTTTCGAGATTTCTTTCATATTGTATTATTTACATACATCACTGAATTATTTAAACTTCAACAATATTTGGAGATTAAAAATAGATTGAATAAATAAAAACATAATTAAATAATTATCCTCTTTTTGGAAGTGCAATATTCAGTAATGCTCAAGGAATTAAATTAAATTCGAAGTATTACATTCTCATAGTCACTAATAAAATTAATTACATATAAAAAATATAAAGAATGTTTCAGAATTAAAATTTGTAAGAATTAAATTTGTAAGAATAAACATATTAGCAAATTAAAATATAAATTTCTAATGTGAATTAAAAATATTTTTATCTGTTTGTCGTGTTAAATCCATTAAAACATTTTATTTTTTCATGTTCTTACAACGTGAAATTATAATAAGATAGACGCGAGAAAAAAAAGAGAAAAATGCCTAAATTATTCAAAATATTGAAAGAAATAAAATAATTGATAGACATTCAATATAGGGCTAACAAGAGTTTGATGAGATACAAATCAAACTACACACATTTCTAAATTATTCAAAATGCTGAAAGAAATAAAGATAATTGATAGATACTCGATAGAGCCAACAAGAGCCTGATGAGGAATATACATATAAATCAAACTAGATTGCCGATCACAAAAATATAGCAGAATCAAAGTTTCTTTTTTTTTTGCGCAACTCTCTGAATCGGGAGAAGACGAACGAGACGCGATTATCCGATAAAAACTAACCGTCCGAAATCGGGTAAATATTTATCGAGCAACACGAGCGATCGTTCGGTCAAGCGAAAGCGGCGGCGCTATTGTCACGATCGGACATTAACGGATGGCTTCCGCGGCTCGGCCGCGTATAAGATGCAACCATTTTTTCCCGGGCACCGGCCACTTTTCATTCTACCGTGCGCCACGATGCATCCGAGATGCTGTATTCGATCGCGTGCGATCGATGTGCTCCTGTCGGCCGGTCCGACTTGATGCTTAATCAAAATTGCTTACGACATTTCAATAGTATCGAACTTCATACAAAATATCTGTACTATCTTCATTACCTTGTCGATACAACTACCAATATAGGACATCAAGCATTTATCTCGTTATTTATTCTTTTTACGTCGTCACTTAAGTTGAATGTAATAAAGAATTGAAATGTTAAGTTAAACAAGATTCAATTGTGAGATACTTTTTATCGTTTCTATATTTACATACTGTCGCGTCAATTTTGTTCATTATTTCGAGAACAATTTTATTTAAAACAGTTTTACTAGATAATAATAAGTGAAACTGGGGCATATACCTCAATGATCGATCTAAAAACGCCCGTCATCATGGATTATGCAGAGAAGTACAGTTTAGAACGACATTTTTTGCAATCAATTTTTTATACTGATTTTAAAAGGATTCTTATTAACATCAAAGGTTAAATCAATTAGCGATTATCGATGAATTTACTATTGTAATAACAAACTGTGTTTTATAAGACCGACAAATACTCAGCGCACAGTTTATTGGAAAAAATATACAAAATTTACACAGAAATATTATTATTAGACTACCGGAGATCCAATTTGACTGAAAATGGCATTCTCTAATTGATTGTAAGTTTTGCTAAAATTCAACGTGGAAAATGGCGAGAAGAAAGGGGGGAGAGCGTCAAAGCGAGGGAAAAAGGTGAAATCGATTGCTCGCAAAAAGCCTGTCCTTCGTTAAGGAACCGCCTCATCGTCATCTTTGTCCATTTCGGTGGTCTCATACGTGAGTCGCATCACTCGCTGCAATTACGCTGACCTCGAAAAACTCGTTAATCTGGAAGATAATCAGCCCGCCGAAATGCAAGCTCGAACGCGCCGCGCCGGCTCGACGGAACCCATTAAGTTTCCATACGTGCGCGGAAAATTAGCAAAATAAATCCGCAATGCGTAGGAAACGTTCGGCGAAAAGAACGAGAGTCACGATCGCAAATTGCAAATGCAATTGAAGTTTACATTCTCATATGTCACTATGCATACTATCAGTTTTTAGCGGTATAATGAGTAAATTCTAATTCTAATTTTGCTTCCACACATTACCTCTTAGCTACTAATTGTAATTATATATATATAGTAGAAAGAGATAGTTGTACTTGTTATTTATAAAAATAAGATACTTTATATGTATATATAAATATATGTATAGAATAAATAAAATTATTATTAATGATTAAAATACAGAAAATAATTAATTTGCGAGATAAATATGTCTTTCAAAAATTTTAAATCTGATATCGGGTTTTCATATACATACATGCATATATATGTATATAACAAAAATATATATATGTAAAATTTTATCAAAATCAAAAATTCTATTCAGACAGTTTTATAAATTGCACATATTAGGCTTACTACTACAATCGAGTATTAAGCAGAATTTCTCGGGAATTGAGGAACCAGGTCGCACGCGTAGGATTATGTATGGTCCGGCTAGATGATACAATAGTGGGCTCGGAAATCCCGTATGGATTATTCTGCGAATGATGGACTCGGTTGACCGTCTGCTTTCGTCACTTCCGGATGGCTGCCTCGCCGGGATTTCTGCGCCACGTTGAGCAAGGTACATCTAGAGGATGGATCGGCATTCGCCGCATAATGAACGTTTGCCAAGTAATTATCGCGGCCACATGCCCACCGTGTAATTAAGAAAACGTACGAGTTGCACCGCTCTTCTCATACTTCTCTCGGTAGTTTTTTTCTTCCGATTAGACTGGATTAGCGATTTTCTGTCCTCTCAACGGCAAAGCGCAGATGCACATCGCGTAATTCAGCGCGAATTTAACGCGTTTGCGTGAAATGGAGATTTTTGGACGAAGATTACTCGGATTACGCAAAATTTACTTTTGTAGTTAGAATAAAGTTGATTGCATGATAAGTTGCATTCGAAGCACGATAAGTTGCTGCACACACATACATATACTGCACATTTAGACGTTTCTATACGATAACTTTATATAATATTTAATCTAGCTGAGAAATATCTAACAAAACATAAACACAAAATTGTTCGGAAAAATTTTTTATATAATATTTTTATATTATACAAAAAATTTTTCCGAACAATTTTATTTTATGTACATGCTTATATGTATAATCTTTATACATATTGACTATAAAAATTGAAAAATTATGTTTTAACTCTCATCTTTATTTCTCACAATCAATGTTTATTTCATGATTTATTTATTGTATCCTCGATGAGTCCAATTAATGGACATTTCAGGATTCAATGATAATTTACGTTATTGATTAATATTGGGGGATTATTTTCAATGTTACGATGACAAATAGTTTGATATTTTAATATACGAATTGATTTATTTACTAGTTGATTAATTTACTTATGTATAATAATCAGGATTTAGTACATGATATTGTCATTCGATTCGTTATGTGTTTGGAACATTTTATGTTATACATATTAATATTACTAATTGTATACTCCAGTTTCATATCATAATATTATATTTTTCTTTATTACATCTGTATATCTATAATATATTTTAAAAATAGCAACATATTTATCGAAATGTTTATAATGTTTCATTAATAATTTAATAATTACTAATTAATTTAAAGCATTCTAATTGTCTAATATTACGAAAGAATTAACGTATTAAATACATAATTTAATGTATCGTATAGTGTGTTCATTCTGTAATGTTTCTTTTTGGTGATCCATTGCAATATGAAATTTAAATTAATCATAGAGCTTTAGTTCAATTATCTATAAATCATGTAATTACTGTTCAGTGTAATTATAGTTTAGCTTTATATACATGTTATTTATTCATTATTCTCTGTGAAGAATTTGTGGCTGTTGTGGGCAAGTGCACGTTGCTACTTATTCCAAAAGATTAACTTTGCAAGAAGTCCTGCGAGCGGAATCCTGATCCGCTGGGTAAAAACGAATCGGCCGGCCTGTACTGAGAGCTGCACCGCCCCGGAGTAAGGACGAGCTCTTCGAGACGGAATTGAAGGAATGAAGAACCGATGGAACGAAATTGCCTGCGATGTACGATGAACGTAGGTGGGGGAGGGAGAGGGGGTGAATCGCGGGCTGGGTTAGGTCCCCGACCTCGTTAAGACACAATAAAATTGCACGGCGTAAAAAAAGGCCGCGAGGCAGAGATTGCCTCGAGCGATCTCCTAATCAAGCTCCTGCCATCTCGCCACCCTTGCCCTTTTTCCGATTTTTTTTCTTTTCCGCAATTTAGACGCTTATTATCGCCGCAGCGTCCGCGTCGGCTTCGATCTCGATCGAGCCAAACAGAATCCGATCGAGGTCTCAACAACGATATAGTTTGGCGACAATTTTTGATCTTATAATTACGAATTCAGATTTCCAAAAAGTTCTATGAAATGTTCTGAGTGTATTATTATTAATTAAGTCCTTTCGAATTAAAAATTATTTTTGCATTTTATAATTTAAAATTAAATACTTTACTTTTTATTTAAATTAGTTATTGGAATTTCTAATCAAGTTTTATTTAGTAGATTTATAAATAGATATAATGGATTAAGAAATTTAATTGTTAAATATTTTTTAACAAAAGGATAACTTTTTTCGCAAGAACATGCAAAAAATTAAAAAAGGGGAAAGGATAGACACTCGATTCGAATATAATATAAATATTTAATATGCAAAATCTTCAGATATTTAAACGCCTAATACGTCGGCCACTCTTTGTCGTTCATGGTTTGTCTCTTTGCTTTTTTCTTTTTTAGCATTTGTAACTAATGTATTCAATTGTTAACGGACTGGTTCTTCTCAAAGAGATTTAGCACAACTATTTTACAAAATTAATGTGTATGTATTGCGCTAAAATTATATAGAAATGAATATATGAATAATTTTTATCGATTTGTGAAGACTTATATTGTCGCTATTCTTGTAAAAAGAATTACCGATTCCCTTTAAGAGCTTTCTTATCCTTTCTCGATAAATAAACCTTTTCATTTTACGTACGCCACTTTTGCCTTCAATTAGCTCTGATGCAGCTACTTGACTGCTCAATCTTGAAGGCTAGCTATTAAAATAGATATGTAAAAATTGGGTCAATGATGTGCTAAATTTACGCAACTAATCAAAGAAGTTTATATCAGCTTTGTAAAATTTTTTATGTGCCATTATTGCAGCACAACACTGCGTTTAATGATTCTCTTTGAAAATATTCTTATTGTTCTTTAATAAATGCATTCGTTCGCTTAAAACACATATTATATCTTTACCTTTAATTAATTCCAGTCTCTTTCTCGTTCGCGAATGCTCATATTAAAATGGGAGATGTCAGAATTGGGTCAACGATCCGCTAAATATATCGCAACCACAGCGGAAGGTTTAATCAATAGAGGAATTAAAAGTTAAGTCAATAGTACGCGAGGCAACCAGTGACGGTATCTCAATGATGCAATTGTTTTATTCGATGAGATTCGTTGTCGCCATTTGTGAGAACATTCGTCGCGACATAAAGCTTACTTGAGTTTATACAACAATGAATTCTCAATATCCAGGATATCCATTCGAGAATATCCAGCTATTTCAATTTAAAAGTGAATAGTGACTTTAAAATTTGAGGTCCATATTTTAAAAGCACTCGTAGCAGCACAGACAAATAAAAAGTGTTTAAAGAGTGGTATTTTTTATTCTGTACATAACATGTGTAATTTTAATACAGAAAGAGAGAGAGAGAATAATATTTGATATTGNCAAAATTATTTCGTGCAATTTCATGCAATTGTTTAATATTTTGTACTACTAATATAGATTTTGTAAAATTTTCTTATAAATTTATACTTTCTGCATTGAAAAATTTCCAAATGTTAAATAATATTAAAAATTTAACATTAATTTTTTAGTAATTTATGTTTATTTCATACGCACTTTTATTGTATATTCTTTCAACTAGTCAAATCAAAATTTTATGTTTCTACAATGACAAAGCATTATTTCTCCATCATATCCAGGCTTTTATTCGCTATCGGAACAAACCGTGAAACAACATTTCAGAGTTTATTTTCTATCGTACAAGTATGCTCAAATCCGCGTTTAATCGCAATTCTCGTTTGTAGTAATTTTGATTTACGATGGGATCTGCAGAGAATCGACAATAATTCTGCTCGATAAATATCTGAAATATTTCGGGAGCATCAATGTGTATGATTTTAATCAAAACAGCAAAACGCATTATCCTATTATCAATATCATAAAAAAAAATAAATCGCTATTCACACACACACATACACACACTATAGAAAAAATTCTTTAATTATCCTAATTGCGACTGCATTTTATTTTATTTGCAACTACATTTATTTTATTTTGCAACAATTCTTTTATATTTTTATATATTTATATTTCCTTATCCTTTATAGGATATGAAGAACATCTTAAAACAAAAAAATGTACCGAGATGGAAAGTAGCTATTTCAGAAAAGGTGCGTGCGCTGTAATATGTATATATGGCGCATTTGGAGGATTAATTCAGTAGACAATTGCGTACACGCGGAACGCGGCGTAATCGCGATCCTGGGTGCCGCGGTCGCGTATCGGTGCGTTCTAATTTGTCCGGCTGCAGCTGCCGGGATTGCGCGGCCATAATCGCGTATGAATGCGTGCAGTCGTATGCATCGCGTGAGTAGCCGTTTCGTGCACGTAGCGGATTCCGGCGCGTGATCGCGTCCGCAGAATAGGATTTTCACGAGGTGCACGAATTCTCTCGTTATGAAAACGCCCGCGCGTGTCTGGCAGAATTGCGTCACACGTCAGAATATCTCGCGAGCTTGATCACGAAATTTCTAGAAACGTTTCTGCTTGCTTGTGCCATGATGCCATGTAAAAGTAAAGTAAATTGATATACACCCAGGCGTTTCTAAATATAAATTAAACGCGAGATATTAGATCTAATTAGAAATTAGACGTGATAAAGTATGCTTCGTTCGACATTACTTTGTAAATATTGGGTAATTAATTATTAGAATCCTCAATACTGCATAAAATATATATGTGGTATGTAAAATTACAAATTCCCAAATTTGTTGATAACACATATGATATGCACATATTAAAGGGCATACACATAATTGACCTAAGTAAATGTTAACTACTATTCTCAGAGCCTGTTTTTCCTACATTTTCTCTTTTAATTGATTCACTCCGATGATTCTCGCTATTATGAGACTCGAAACAAGTTACGAATACATTTACACTCTGTAAAAACTGTTTGAAATGTTTGAATGGACTCATTGTCAACGTGACAAAGGTTAAGAGTTAGCGGAACATCGACATTGCGCCAGAAAATGGTGACATTTATACTACACGAAGCCTCGGTAGCTTGATTTTTCGGTGCAACGTGGCTTTCATCGGGGTTTTCACCACAAATGGAAAAGTCCAATGATAGTACAACTATTTAAAGAACGACGGGCAACAGCGGACCTATTCTCAATATTGCACAACGCAATTTCCATCGTGTACAGTCAACTTCCGCTGTTGTATCTATGTTATCGTCTTCTTCACTAAAAAAAAAATCTTTATCAAAATATCGGTATACAATACGCAGATAGTCAATTATTTACTTGTATACATATATTCAGCTTCTTTGTAAATTACAATTTTCATCATACAATGCACTGAAAAGATGCACTGAAAAGACAAGAAATGAATTGCAGTCTGCACTGGAATAGACCCATTAAATGCAATGGCATTAATGAAGATAAGTTACATTGTGTGATATCAAATTATAAATAATATTTATGTAAATGATATTTACTTGTTGCAACTCAGAAAAATATGATTTCATATTGTTTGAATAAAAAAAAAATAAAATGTGATGTATACGCAATGATACGTAAGTCATGGTTTTCGAATTTGAAATTTTTACATTTGTCGTCATCTGTATTTTAAAGTCTATCTTCTCGACCAAGTTAAACCTCTGTTTTGTATTCGTCTAAAGTTTGCTCAAGAAATTCTATCCGAGTCATATTACCTCGTCACGAGTGGCTTTACCGGCGCTTCTTACAAATTGAATTTCGGGAAGACTTTAATGCACCGAATCACATGCGTGAATCGTTTAAAAATAACAGCTCTGCATGCGCATTTTAATTTCTTGACATATAACTGCATTCACATTTATAGGACTGACATTTAGTTTAATGGGAGAAATTTGTGGGTATTGATTTGAAAGTTGAACAATTTTTAAGTTTTTTTAAGTTTATCACTCGGCAAAAAGTTGCGGAGCAAGATAGATAGCATTAACATAATGCGATCCGCTTATTTGGAAAGTGGTGTAAGTTCAGTTTTGAAACATTATGCATTTCAATGAGAAACGGGGATATAAACTCGTGCGGCGTATCGATTTCAACAAGTTCCTCGAAATTGGACTTACACCACTTTCACGATACTCTCATATCACGCACGAAGATTTATATCAAACTGTAGGATGAGTTAATGCAGCGCTGTCGAAGCATCCAGCGACATTTTGAAGCATTATTATCTCGTGTGACAGCAGAATCATAATACAAATCCACTATAGAAATTATGACGTAACTGTATGGAACGTTCGATAAATGCAACCGTGACTTTTCAGTTACATAAAATGTTATCAGGCGAACTTTAAGACGTGAAAAAGCTAAGGAATAAATATGCAAACGATCGTCTCGTAATATTTAATGCCGCACAGGCGACAGGTCATCGATCGGTCGTAGACTTCAGTCTGTAGTTACGACCTCGACAAAGGTTTCGCGCATTATATCTGACTTCATAACTTTGTAGTAACAATTTTGCATATTTTTTCCAGATATTTTGATATTGATTTTGAAATAAAGAAGACGATAAAGCGAATATAGACAAAAATGNTCATGATTTAATCGTATTGTAATAATAATAATTATTACTAAATAAATAATAATTGTTATTACTATTATTGTTGCATAATAGTAATAGCTATTTAATAATAATACAAATAGTAGTAATAAAACTTTAAAAATAAGTCTTATATCTATGCATTTGCCTTTAGACATTTATGTTCTTACTATTTATTACTCAATTTTAGAATATTTAAGATTATAAAATTATTATTACCATACTCAATCTGTTCTCGAATCCCAATATTCCTGAAATTCAGAAATCTAAGATTGATAATCTTCACTTGCTAAAACCGCCAGATCGTAAAATTTTCCGACAATGAGTGATGATTCGGCTATTCTTGAATATTTATTAGTTTGCCAATTTTAGAATGTGAAGCGATGTTGACTTTAGAAAGCTCGTAATTTGGAGATGCAAACAGTTCAAGCACCTCGCAAATCTTAGAAAGTTAAAAGTTTAGCATTCTAAGGAGTTTTAATTCAGAAATCTTATTATTTGCACAAATCAAATAAAATGTGAAATTTTATTACAGTAAAAAATTGTGAATTTTGAAAGGAGCTTCTCGGCATTATTGAGAAGCAATTTCTTACAGCGACTTTACCGGTTTTAACAATACAGACGTTCGCGAATTTTCACAATCTATATTATTTGAAAATCCGTGGATACAGCAACTTCAAAATTTTTAGTCTCGCAGTTGGTGCAAATAAAACAACCAGTTCCGGTTGGACGATCGCCAAAGATGAGACTGAACCGCGCGATGAAACTATCGAAAACGTTCGGCGGAAGGGGGAGGGGGAGCTATCAAACTTTCATACTTGGGAAATCCACTAATACATCCATACATAACACGCCGGATCTGGAAGCGGCAATACACGCACGTGTACGTATGCGTTCGCACGTGTATACACACGTTCGTCGAATAATCTCGACCCCAATATCCGACTGACGTTTTGCGACGGTGACTGCATCTCCTTACTATTTCATACTTTGCCATTCCTGGGGGAAACCGACTCGCTTTCCACTTCTCGGAAAACCTATTTCTTGGGATATCCGGACGGAGGGCGAAATAAAAGGGATAGCCTGAAATAAAAGGAGTGGCTAAAATAAAAGAAGGGCAGTGACGTGAGATTGCCGAGGTTTGGTGTCTCAACATGCGCTCTCGCAATAGTATCGAGTTTGCTCCCCTCTTCCACCGTTCCTCGTTTCGCCCTTCGCCTCTCTTCACCGTTGTCCATTCTGCCTCTTAAAGTATCAAGAAAAATAGTGCGAGACCTGAATGTATGATTTTATTTCATCGTCGAAGAATGATTACACACGTCGCGTCAGCATATTCATCATCCGGGGTGCCTCCGGGAAAACGCGCAGATCTTCTTTAAGCATACTCTCGGAAATTAAATTATTAAATCCGATGTGCACCGTCGCGAAATCAGCCGGAACTTCATGTCCCTTAAATCCCGGTATCTTCCTTCGGGAATTGCAACGCGCGCATATATGTATATAGGGTGACCGAAACAAATCTCGTGTAAAAACAAATTTTGTCCGTTCGAAATTGAGTTTTGAGATAAATACGGAATCACATCTAACTTCTTAGTTAATTTGAAGTTAACATTGAAATTAGACTTTATCTTAATTGAAGTTACATAGTTTGAATAATTAAATTTATTAAAATTCTAATTTAAAAAATTTAAAATAATATGTAACTCAACTCAACGAAAAAATAATATTTTTTTCGCTTGAATTAACAAAATATTATTTAAACACATGTTGGAAGGTTTGCTGAAATTTTCAAGAAGAATATTCAAGGTACCCGATATATACGGAGAACCGATTTTCAAAGTGTTACCCCACATTCTTTCTCCACCTTTTTCGCTTTCTGCCCCTTGCTCGCAAGAAAACGAGTGGCGGAAACGCTTGGCTCGGTGACCGTGTCGAAACCTGACACACGTGTACGTGTACATGTTCAGCAACGCACATATACTGTTATGTCTCGAGAAGCATTCAACACCCATACGTTAGTGTGACGTTGTGCAATAGCGATTGAATCTCGCTTCGATTTCATGTGTTCCATTCCGTCGGAAAACGTTTCGTATAACAAAGCGATGCGAAGTATACAATGACGCACGCGAAATAAAAGAAATGATCGCTGTATATTAATGATACAGTAAGAAAATTAATTACTTTCTCTTACTTTTCTAGAAATCAAGAATAAAAAGATTCAACGAGTTAAATTCCAAAAACAAAAACTTATTATTAAAGGGGAGATAATGTTCTTTACATTATAAATTATAATAAAGATAATTTCAGTTTTTTTATTTACTAAGTGTTTTAACTTTCAAACTAATTGAATCGACGAGAATGCTGTTATTTACATCATTATTTATAATTTAATGGTGTAGATAATAATAATTTTCGCTCAATATCGAAAATAAAAAACTTTTATATATTTTATTAAAGTCTTATATTCAATTATATAATTACTATTATCAGAATTCTTTTCAAATATTAAAAAGAATCATTTTAACAAATATTTCATTTTATACTTTACTTATTTACTTGAATTTAAAATACTTAATTTTAATCGCTAAGAATGGAAAACTAAAAGTACAAACTTTTGATACAAAAAAGTTAAAATTTAAAATTTACTCTCCAAGTAAAATGTCATCACTCATACAGTTCTTTTAGGATACTGCGGAAATGTCATATTTTTTAAGCTATCAAACACTGCCATCGATTGACGCTGCTGTTGAGCGATGTATTGCTAAAGTGACCTAATTTTTCTCGGCGACCGCTTACGTACCAAACTACAATAGTCATTTAGATCTGTCAGAGATATCGCACTTCTGCACGATTTCACGCATCGCGTGCAATTTAACGCATTTATGGATCGAAATACATGTAAAATTGTAGAGGTAGACATCAAATGTGACGATTAGCGCAAAGTATAACATACCGAAGGAGTGCATAGACGATATGTAAGTACATTGAGATTTTATCGCAGAATATTTCCGGACAAATAGGAGCCAGGTACATTCGAACCATAGAACATTTGAGTTTGCAAATACTGCGAAGGAATCCGACCAACTGAGAGGAGCGTTGGGTGGAAGTGGATACGATAATATTAAGGTTTGCATAAGGCATATAATTCTGAGATATATACCGAGATACACGAACTAATCTCTTTGTGTGATAATATTTCGAGTACTAGATATAATTAGATATAATTACTAATTAATTCTAATGATTTTAATTAAGTATTTCAAAAATAATTTAATTTTCAATTTAAATTAGTACAGTGTTTAATTTAATTCAAAACAATTTTAACAAATGTTACAAGTTCACGATGTATATAATAATTTAACTTTTGCGAAGCTTGTAATTAATATGCAAAAAGTATTTTTTAAGTACTTTCTTTTCATTTTTTTCTAATAATTTCGACATTTTTGTTTTAAAAATCTTTTATCTTCAATTAAAAGATTTTATATAATAAATATCTAAATTCTATATATAATATTTGCTAGGAAAGAATATTATTTGTATAATTTTTAAAGCATCATTACTTATAATCATTATTATCATTTTTTTATAAAATATGATTAAAAACATAGAAATTGATTTTTCTGTTTATAATAATTTCTAGTTTAATATTACAATTCTTTTCCTCGTGTGGCAGAAGTCTTAGAAAGAGGGTAAATACAAAACTACCGAATTCATTTCATTGCAAACGTCAATATCGATATCGTTATGTAGGTGTATTACTGTTGATGTCAGAGGGAGACTGCGCCTTGTCAATATTGGTCTCAAGTGACAAAGGACTAATCAGGACTAGGCTCAGTGGTGGACATATTGCTTATTGCTGCCATTGCCTGCTCATACAATCTCACACACGAGCTAGGCAACATCCGAATGTCCGGCAAACAATACGAATATCGTTATATAAGTTACGAGGTCAATTATGCTCAACCAGCTCGCCGATTCTTTTAATTTTAATGTTAGTTTTATATAAAATTTTGATAAAATATTATTTTGTGGTACATAATACTGCAGCTTTTAAATACATAATTAATTTTAAAAATTACCTCGATATTAAAATTAAAAAGTAACAAGAAAAAGTCGATTATGTTTAACAGTAAGTTTAACTCTAGCTTTTACATGTATGTACGTACAGATTTATAATTGCAGATGAAAATTTCATAGCTATTGTCTCATAGTAATTGAAGATTATCGAAATGCAGTTACTTCAGTTTATAAAATAATACAGTTAAATAATTCATGGTGTAAAACTTATCAGTTATCGCGACACGGACGGTCGGCACCGTTAAAATTTCATCCCCATAATTTCCTTCCCCTTTTGGCGATTGTTATTTTTTCATTTTATTGTTTTTTCGACGCGACAGTTCTCGACGAGAGAATAACGAGGAGTGATTTGCATCGCGGATACGCTCAACAACAATGCATGAGCACTCTTCGCCCAATGAAAGCGATTGTATTCTCGAAGCGACCGGAAGTGGTTCTCGCAGTTTTCCCAGTAATGGCGCATTCCCGGCTCTTAATCGTCGCATTTTAATTATCACTCCGTAGCATTTCCCGCGCCGCGGTAGCAATTAAAAGCAAGGAAGGCATTAATCAGCTTGATCAATCCGAGCAATTATTACTGCCGCGCGAAGTTTATTGAAAATATTCGGCGCCGTTAATTAAAACTATGCGATACTAATTAGTAAAGATTACCGAGCCGAAAATTAAAACTGTTAATATTAAAAATTCACGGCTGTTCGACCGATTCTTTTCCTGTTTCTGCAACGTCGCCGCCATGAGATTTGATAAAACACAATAGTGTCGTGGTGAGATCAGCACTTTACTATGCAGAACTCTTTACGGCTCTCTTTCCACCGACTATTTTTATCTTTTCTACTTTCATTTACAGGTAGGAAACACGGTAACATTTTGCGCGCGCACGTTTCGACGGCGCACAAAAGCTGGCGGTGAGATATTTGTTTCTCGACCGAGAGAAACGCGGACGACACGAATGTTGTCAGCGGGAATTGCTTGCTGCCGGATTAAACGTTCGCGTTTCTATGGGCGATCGATCAAAAGATCGACTGTCGAACGCACACCGTTGTTCGAATCCGATGGGGCCGAACGTAATGTCAGCTCAATCCCCTGCGCGTCCCTCATCACTGCCACACTTTATCTGCACCGCCTGTGTGCATCCTGTACACACGTCGGCGTGTGTGCGGCCGCGTTTGAGATCCTTTCCATGTAGCGTCCACCAGCGCTACGCGATTCGTACATTACGATATTGCGAGTCCCCGATGCATTGTTAAGTTATCCCCCCCTCTCATAATCCTCGGCTGTGTAAGCGTAATATGTTGCATACAATTGAAACGCGGAGCGCGCGGTTTCTCTTTAGAGATCCTATCGCTCATAATTCGAGCTCATTTTAAATTGCGAAAAATGCAGACGGTGGAAAAATAGAGAAAACTCTCGTTTCCTTCGGCTTTCCTTCGGCAACTTTATTTTCCGAATGCGGCGCCACGGTATAGTCGGCCAGATAAATTCTCATTCGAATTGCGATTAACGCGATCTTATCTCGCGGTCGAGCGCCACCACCGCGCCGGCGACGATATAGCGGGATAAATTAAAAATTACGAAACGCGCAAAAATCCAGCCACCTTCCACGAGCGAGGCAGGGGTGAAAATCTGCGAGGGGGAAGAGAGGGAAAATAATTCCGTCTCCGCGGTAATCCGTAATTTAATTAACTCGGAACAATAGAAGAGGCTGCGCGAGACACCCGGATGGATTATCACTGCCCGGTGCAGTTGGATAACAGTATACATCACCGTATAAGCCCACCTACTTGAAGAACGCGGCGTATAGATCGATGCGAAGGGATAGAGAGAGGGACGATAAATCTCATCGTTCTATTTCCTCGGTCGCTGCTATACGAGGAATCGATCGAACCAATGTCAAGTACTGTCGCTCGTTATGACTAAATCCGGCTCGTTTCATGAACTACTTCCAGTTACTCTGACTGCAATCGCGGATGCAATTGAAGAAAAACATTATATTTTGTAAATTTTGTAATTTTAGGCGTGCGAATCGTTTTTCTTTTATAAATAGTTTCTTGATCATTTTTGTAGCATTGAAGAATGGAAAAAAATGCTGTCGAAATAGAGAAAAAGAAAGTGCTTTGTACATAAAAAAATTCTAAACTTTTTGCATTGTAATTTATTTTATAGACATTATTTTAGAGTTACTTTTGAATAATAAAACATTCAAAAAATTGAAAAAATTCGGGTTTTAAAGAAATAAATAGATAATAAAATTTTATTCTATGTGTATAATTTAAACTAATATGCATCAAGCTTCATTACCTTTTAATTTTTTTAATTATTACAGTACAAAATTTGGAGTTAAAATCTAGTTAAAAATCTATTTTAAAAAATTTCTTGTATAGGTACATGTTAAGTTTTTCAATATTATTTTTTATTATACTTTTGTATTTTTCGTATATTTTTTCTTTTATATATACTTAACTTTTTTCATTTATCGTATGTTTACATTTATAAAGGATATTCCAATTAAAAAACTATTGTTACTCTGAATCTCTGTATCAGTAATTTTTATTGCTACACAGTTCAATTTCACAGTTTGCTCCTCACCTACGCAAATTTCGTATCGGAGGCCCTGTTCCTCTCATATTTCTCCAGCTAACGGATTCGGTGTATATTACAGAGGCGCACGGCGGAAAAATATCGGTTCACCGATCGGGTCTCGGCGCCCAGCGCAAACATTGCGGTCGGAGCAAACAGGTGGCCCAATATCGGGCGTGTTTGCTGGCGGATTAGCGATTCTATTGGATACTTTATTCCGGAGCAGCGACGCCGATACCGACGCCCACGCCGTCGTCGAGAAACCCGCCGGGAAAGAACAGCGGATGGGGCGGCACGGCGGGATTTATCGCGCTTGCGAAACGGCTGACGGCTAACGTTTAGCGGTGAGTGCATCTCTCGCACGAACTGCATCGCTCGAATTGCGCGGCATGCCCTACGGGGAAGCGTTCGATTTTTCGAACGCCGGGACATGGCTGCATTTTTCACCGCTGAGGCAAAGGGCCTGTGTTTGGTCTTCGTGAACGAAAAGCAAACGTTTGGCGCGTCGATTTTTACCTCGTTTATACGCGGTTGCTCTTAGATAAATTCTCAATTACCATCGAAATAAAAAAAATAAAGAGATTTTTTTTAAGCTAATTTTTCCGTCTTTAATTAAAGAGAAGAGAAGTGCTATTTTCGGCTTAATAGTATTTCTATATGAATTTTGTGTACATTTCCAACTTGGTAAACCGCGCTAGCCGACCGAATTGAGATTCATATCGGTCTAATTTCGCTCACAATCAGTATTGTAGATACAACAATGCATTATTAACACTTCAGGAAGTTTATGCTGCAAAATACCAAAATTAAATTATTAAATGTCTTTTTTTAGCTTATTTTATCATCAAAAAATCTGTTAATTTTACATACAAGTAATTTTTAGTTGCAATAAAGATTGCATTCATTTTGAAATGTTAATATAGTATTTCTGTCTAATTAACAAAAATTCGGACGAATCGTTGGGATTCGTGCCCTATATATGTTAAATTTAATGCAGATTTTCCAAGTGCACAGAATTGTTGGCATAAACTGTCTGAAAAATTAACATGTAGAACAATCTATATCTTTACCTTCATGCATGACATATCTCGCGTAATCGTTTGCGTATTTCTTTTTCGTTCTTCCAATTGTATTATTTACGATACTGCAGTGTGATGCGTCACGATGGGAAATTCTCGGTGCGACTATTTGATAAGCAGATTTGCAGCTCTGAATGCATGCGATCAAGCATTTATGTGTTTGACCTATGCGCAATACAAAATAGAATATTCCAAATAGAGCTCGTATATACGTGTATGAATAAAGCTTTACACGTATTATGATGAACTCGCGCATGGTTCACAGCGATAACGTTTAATCAGCAACCCAGTTTTGCAGAAACTTCGAAGTGTTTTGCTAATGATTAGTGACGTGGTTGCAGAAGGGAATATCTCGGGCAAATTAATAGAAAATAATACGGAAAAACAGGATTCGATCTTTGAGATCGATTGATTTAGATGTGATGATGAAATATAAGATGAAATATAAATCGAAGCGAATAAAATAAAACTAATGTACGATCTCTTGCATTTTGCAATGAAAATAAAGAAACCATGGAAATTACAGTTGAAAAGAACAGATCTTACACACGTATGTACGTGTGTGGCGACGAGAACACAACTTCACGATTCTAATAAAAAGTAAATTCCCAATATATCTGCATCCTTATTGGACAAAAATCTGTTTTAGCCGAGGGCGCACATACTTATAATCCCCTTACAGAGTTTCTGAAGATAAAACTTTCTCAAGTACTCTCCGTGTGCTTAGGGAGTTCCACGGCAATAAATATCCATGTAATCTGCATTAAGGTGTTTTGGATTCGCCGTATTATCCTTTCATATATGGATTTTTTGAACGACAGGCGAGGCAACGAGTTTTCGCAAAAACGTTTATACGCCGGACGTTTTTACTTTATACACTATTCTCTATACGTTAATAATTATTAATATTATTATATAATGACATATGAATAAAACTCTTAAATATTATCTACTAATAAGTAAGTTGTAAGTAGAGAACGTCAATCCTTCGTCTTGTCGTCTATCATGCTTTGTGAAATGCACTCTGAAAAAAAATTCTGGTTAAAAACGGACGAATCAGAAAAATCTTGTAGGATTGATTAAATATTCTTTTTTTTTTGCTTTTATAATAGGAATTCTGATTATTATAAGTTATAAAGTATTGTTCTGTATTATATTATATTCTGATTATTATATAATCAGAATATTATATCAGAATATTATATAATCATATTATATAATTCTGATTATTATAAGTTATAAAGTATTGTTCTGTATTATATTATAAGTTATAAAGTAAAGTTCTGTTATAATAACCAAAATATTTGATTAATCTTACAAAATTTTTCTGATTCGTCTGTTTTCAACTAGAATTTTTTTCAGTGTACAAAAGCGAGCAACACGCTTAGCGAATCGATTTAACTAATCTTTGTATTTCGTTCAAATATCGCGTACTCAGATCGTAGTCTCCCCTCGTCTCTGCCGCACTATGACGGAAGTGCGACGACACGTGTTTCATCGCGCGATTTGCAGATAAAAACGGAATCGTAGAATCGCGCGTCCTATCAGCCTGAACAGGATAATTACCCCCGTGTCGACCTTGACATTCGATCGCTCGAGGGTGCGCGCGAGGGAGACGTCGAAAATAGAAAAGCCGATATGGGATGCACGCGAGTACTCGTGACATAAATAGGCGCCTAAGAACGCGAGAGAGAACTTGCGTGTGCACGCGCGTGTTCGTGTATGCCTACTTCCTTATTGATTCGCGAGTGTTGGCCATGTATACGTGTGTGTCCTGCGAACCGTGTTATACACCTGCGCCTTGAGATTTACGCGGCCTTGAGAGATGCACAACACCATTCAGCGGGCGCGAGCGAGAACGTCTGATGGCCCTTGCGTAACTTCATCCCGAAAATACCGACCTACTCCACTTCCCCGGGCGTGAGGGAGTTTACTTTCGGTTATAGCGTAGCTGCTGAAATGTGTATAGACAATCTCTAGATGGAATACGAAAAGTTGACGAGAGATATAAATGCATTGTGGGGATGTGTAAGTGAGAGCGAGTTTGAAAAATATTCTCATGTATTCTCATGAATTACATTATTTTATTGTTTCTAAGCTCGTTGAGCTTTTATATTTGAAAGTCTTGAAAAATAAGGAGTATAAATAGCTAATTATAAAAAGGAAAGCACAATTGCGGAGAAAAAGAAGCTGCCTGAGTATTCATAGTATGCAGGTAAATTAAATTGTGGCGAAATTATTCTTTCGGAGAAAGTAATTGTGTAAATATTCTGTTATTCTTGTGTTTAATTTGCTCTTAGAATGTAATTCAAATAATTCTTCTAATAATCATTCTGTATCTTGTTCTTTCTTTAAATAAAATATTAAAACCGACATGCAATATTAAAATAATTCACAATATAAAATATAAATTATCTACAAAAAGAAGCTAAAATTTTTCACATTACAAAATATCTCACGATAGCTTAATGATTAAGAAATTATTAACGTTTGATATTATAAGTAAGAAAAACAATTAGGTTAACATTATTAAAATGTATTTCGAGAGATTAACATGTATTTCAATAAAATATGAGATTTTATATAACACGTTCCGGTTTTAGCAGCAAAATTTAAATTTCTCCTAGCGTTCTAACCCCGTTTCTTACATCTCGGTTTAGAGTTGAACCCGAAGACGAAGATGCCCGGCGCGGTGCTAAACATTCATCTCGCGCGAGGTCGGCCACGATTGATGCTCGCCATAATGCAAACCGAATTGCCAGAGTCCTCATTCTGCGGGAATGCCATTGTGCTGCGGCCATTTTTCACTATTTTCGCGAGCGGCGAAGGTCTCGTCGACGGTCGATTCTGGAATCAGTAAGCGGCTCGGGGGCGTAAATTCCATGGGGGTTGTGACTTTCCGAGAATGCGGAGAGAGGAAAGCCGCAAACATATTCACAAAATTGAGAATTATATGCGTACGGTTTTGCGGTTAAGCAGTTGTGTGAAACTTCGCGAGATTAGTATTTATTCGCGGCTTATTTTATCGCTGTCTGTGTAATATAAATATGGACCGCGGAGTGGATTCGACAACAAATGTGGAATCGCTCGTGTCTCACACTATTCAAACTATTCAACAATTAAATCCAAATTTAATTTAATTGTGCGTAATTCAAAATTAATGATAATTGAATTTATAAAGCTAATTAAATTAAATATTATTTGTGCGAGTTTATAACACACAAATTCAATTTAACTTCAAATAACTAATTTCTTATAATGTTAAATAATTATTGTAGTACATAAGTGGTATTGAACTATTTTCTTAAATTTATGCAGTTTTTAATTTAATAAAATTTTTTAAGATATATACGTATATAAATCTCAAATTTTAATATCAATTCTTTTTCCTTTTAGACTATGTTATTGTTTGCTTCTATTTTTCTTTAATTATTCACTATACATTACGTATAAAAGCCCGCATGTACATTTATGTGTTCGTGTTATGTGTAAATAAATGTGAATGCCCGCAATATAATGAGCTTGGATCCGTGGATTCGCTAAATTTCAATAACTGTGCGGTTAATAACATTTCCATGGAATAGTACAAGAAAGCGAGAAATAAAATTTGCTAAATCGTAAAAAATTAATATCATCTTATAATTAATGTTTTATTAATAAACATTTTGTGATATATTTAGATAAAGTTTTTAATAGTTTCATAATTTAATTAATATTATAAACTTTTATTAATAAAATATTAAATTAAAAAAACTTTTTTACGAACAAAATTATTATATTTTAAATATACATTGACCGTTGTTCTCTTTCTCTCTCTCTTCTTTCTCTTTCTGTTTTCTCTCTTTCTCTCCGGTGCATCCTACATTTTATAAAAACAGAGATCACGCTCTCAAGCTTAAAGAGCCAGCCAGCTCGTAAAGTCATGTCTCTTGAATTTTTACGAAATCACATTTCTGAGTCATATTAAAGTTATGACATCATATAGAAAACATTGGAAGAAAATCGAGAATTAGCCGACGGGTAAAATGCCCTAGTGGCGTGAGTGCAACGCACGCCGCTGGTTATTACCATGTGAACGCCATCAAGCGCGAAGTCATGACAGGACGATATTGCGCATAAAGCAAATTATACGGCCTCCAGGCAAAATTATCGCAGTATGCAGTTTACACAGTGGTTAGGCACGTTCTTACGCGTGCTATACTGCTGCTATTTTCAAGCGTGTACCAAACAAACATTCTAGTAATGAAAGTATGTTTTATTAATACGACCGCAACTGCGAGCATTTTCTTTGACCTGCTGGTTGTATAAAAAGGGATTCATGCCAAAAATTTTAGAGATATAAACTTTTATTTTTAAAATTCTTTAACGGCTATGGCAGATTTTAAGCAAATTTTTCTCGAAAAAATCCAGATTTACATTTATTTTTTATGTTGATATGAAAAATAATAAATGATATAATAATACATATATTGTTACATAATCAATTTCATCATCATAACAGAAAAATATATTCTACGAATGGGAATTGTTACCGATAAAATATATTTTTGATATTAATAATTATATATGCTAATATGTGTTATATTATGTATTTAGACATTATATGTATAAGTAATTTTATTTTCTACAATAATAATTTAAAATATAATTATAAAATGTTTTTTAATAATTTAATTCTTTTTCCTGACGAAATAAAAGTAATTAATTTCCATAACCTACACATATTATTGTATTGAGCTGAAATTTTCAAAGATAATTGTAAGGTATTTACTTAATTATTATTTCGATTTTACTAAACTTTATTTCTGGGAATATGTTGCTTCGAATAACATTCTTGGTCTCAATACTTTAAAAGAGAAAACTAAAATATTCTTACGATCCAATGGGCTGGCTAGAGAGGATCAAGGAAATCCTTTATTTAGGATTGTAAACGGAAGGTTAGGCTATCACGCGAGGATATATGCGTATATCGCGAGTTGCAGGCCATTGACACGAACGACGTCAAGTGCAAAGTCACGAGACCGCCACATTGTGTACAAAACGAGCAATATAACTCTATACACAGTCCAATAGTGGATGGTGTCCATCCAGTAATTCGTGCATCAACCCGTTAAAATGATTTAACACAATCGTGTTTCTTCTTACCAAAAGCTAGTAATATTATTTTACACGTAATCTTTAACAATTGATTTTAAACCTTCTCCAATTCACAGATTAAAAATTTGTTAAAATGAAAAAAAAATAAACAAGCTTTCTTCGTTTAGTTCTCTTTTCAAATCAACAAGTTTCAAAATGGAAAACACACAGTTTTTATTTAATTATACTTTATAAAATCATTCAAAAATTTAAGTCAATAAGATGTTATATATTCTACATCAAAATTTATTACATTTACAATTTATATATTCTGCATCAAATTTATAGTTTCTACAATTTATATAGAATGGATTTGAACGGAAAGACTTAACGGAATATCATAAAGTTAGATAGAGAAGTTAATAGCCAATTATCGAGCGCATCTGCTCCCAGGATTGATGCGTTACAAGCAACGTGATTAATTGTAACCGAGCAGCTTTGCATTTGGTAAGTTCATTTCTGCGTTATGCCATTCTGCCATTCCACCGCCATTCGGTGTTCGGCGTGCCGTGCCGTGCCGTGTGGGGTGGACGGGAGAGGGTGAGCGACATTATACGACGGCGATATCTGGCAGCCGTCGGGAGCCGCAGAGAGGGCGATTGTCGTCGGCCTCTATTGGCGGGCCCTTAGCCCTAACCGTATGTGTGCAGGCGCATTACCAGTCGCCCCGAGTTATCTACGTCGGCCACCTACGTTACCGCACAAGCGACCCGTCGTCGAGCAGCTGCACTGCAGGATCCCGATAGTGCACGTATCCGCGGCCTATGTGCAGCGTCGAATCCAGCCGTTTATGCGCTCCCTCGCGTCCCATTTCGGTTCTCCCCTTCTCATCCGCGGTGAATGACGATTTTCGACAATGGACTTTCGAGCACGACATTGCAACGCGACACCGATAGAATTATAATAATCCGCGTTACGTATTACAGTTGCTTGTCCATATTGTATCCATTTTGTAATCTGTAATTATGTTATCACAGCGAGATTTTCTCAGTAAGAATTTAGAATTCTCTTAAATTTTGGCAATGATTTCTTTTTTAAACGAGATTATATAATATGATCAACTCAAAAAGAACATAATAGTTACAGATATTAATAATATTAAGACAAAATTGAATAGTTAGATATCGATATTAAATATCTATATATACTGATAATGTTAATATAGGACAGGATATTGAATAATGTGTCAATTTCGTACATAATTTCATACAAGATTATGAAAGAATATAAGTTTCCGTTTTCGATGAATAAAATAATTAAGAACTCATTAATTTAATCTTCAAAAGGAGGTTTGATAAAATTGGAGAATGCTTTTCGAAAAACACCAAATATAATGAAGGCGTAATTATTATATCGTGTCAGCCGGAGGTAGCGACATTAATTTTAGATTTTTGTCCTGGATCCCGCGCATTTCGGACACGATTGCGTCCGCGCCATGCATGTCCAAATGCATACGTGCGCGCCGGCGTCGCTGGAGGGTCGTAAGGAGGGTGGGTTGAGAGATTGTAGATTTAAGTCATGTCTTATCACGGGGGAGTTGTAGCCCGCGGCTCGGCATCGAGGATCATCGCGAATCGTTTTGAGCCTGCTCAAGGATGTTTCACCCCGACTTTCCAAGGTTTTCCTACGTTCCTCTATATGTAGAATCAAGGACTTTGAAAACAGTCCGTATATGACTTTGCTAAGCGGCAGTGGCGTAAATTTAACCCAAACACGCATGACATTTTCATAATATTAAGTTACACGTGAATGTCATATATAAAATTCATCCAAGAATTGTAAGTTATGAGAAGAAAAATAATTTAGCTGTCGCAGCAAAATTACTACCACTATATATTTGATGTGAAAGCAAAGAAATTTAAGTTAAGGTGATCAATTATTTAATGTTATGTACGATAAGATCTGTTTTAAATAAACTTTGCTACAATAGCTAAATATTTGCTGTTTCCGCAAATAATTTTTCTTCAAATATAAATGCAATTATAGATACTTAATAAGAAAAAGAATACACACAAATGGATTAGATTGAAGAGTAGGTTTATAATAATACTTGTCGAAAATCCTCAAAAGACTCTCTACTCTCATAAGATTGGCGAATTAACTTGGTGTCAATATTAATATAAAAATTATATTTTGGAAATAACTTTTATAACAATAGAAACGGAAGAAGGGGGAAAGGATAAGCCTATTTGATAACCAGTTATTTCCAGCTTCGATTTTGCTATGCCATTGTGCGGGCCGTCTTGTGCTATGCTCGTTCCCCTGTTAAGTCTGACTCTCGTGTCTGGCTATACCTGAATACATGCTCACGGCTCGGCGGGCGACTGCATTGCAGTACTCCTCTCCTCCATATGCCGAGTCGGCATGCACCGGCCGAGAGACCGCATCGAGAGAAAGAGAGGGATTGGAGACGAGGGAATAGGACGACGATTTATCGAGTTTTCGAATTTCAAATTGCCCACCGAATGCCAACAAACTTTCTTATCGGATTATTTTACGAGTGATCGATATTACAATGAGAATTCCACGTTTGATGCACGATTTACATCAATGAGATATGACAGCTTTTTATAACTCTATTTCTACTGTTCAGGATCAGATGAAGTGTACATATACGTTTTCCTTTTTTATGTTTTTTTTAATATTTAGGTGAAAATTTTCATGTTATATTTTTAGTAAAATGTCGCTAAATAAAGTTATAAATATTCTTCGAGAGAAAGAAATAATGATTAACAAAAATAATTTTTATATTTGCAAAATCAAAGCTATCTTTATCGGAAGAACTTACAAATCTAGTATAAAAATAACATTTCGAAACATTGTGAGAATTTTGTACCACTGATAGTCGTGAGTATAACTGGCCAAGCATGATTATGAAGCGATAGTTAGAAAATTCTCTGACGATTTTATCCTTCACGATCATACGCGCGTAAAATACCCCAAAAAAGAAACAGCAAGTTGGCTTACATGTGAAGACCCTTCAGGCGTAAAAATAGGAATGATTCTTCCAAAAACGCGTACAAAGCGCTGCAACGAACTGCTGAAATTTTAAGTCGCTTCATCCTTTATCATATTAGCCAAGAGAAAAAGAGAAAGAAAGATTTCTCAATAGAAAGAAATATTATTCTATAGAAATGTGTAAATCCAGAAATAAAACCTTTAAAAAAATTACATAAAATTCTATATATTAAATTTGTATATTATTTTAAGAATAGAAAATATATTTTTTTAAGAAAATGAATTTTAATAAAATTACAAAGAAATAAAATTTTGGAAAGCGAATTTCATATTTTGAAAAGTACAACGAAATTCTTCCAATATCAATATATACATCACAGGAAATTCATATTTTGTGTCTTTCAATAAAAGACATCGAAGAAGGATTGCATAAGGAGGCCTAACAAAAAAATTTACAAATGTACAAATAAATTTTCGAAAAAATATGAAACCGTGCTTTTTACGAAGAAAAAGAACTTGATATTCTTTCCGGGCGGACGACAAAATTCTTCCGATCAACGTACTTAGCATAAAAAGTTCACTTCTCTCGTTCTCGATTTCGACTGATGTTTTAACCAGGATGATAGACGGGGAAGTAGGCGCATAAAAAAATCTCATAAAAGGCAATGATGTCGTTCGCTGTAATTCAGCGGTTCGCAAGAAAGTCGCGGTAAATGACGGCGGTCGTGGCAGTTTCGAAGAGTACATAAGACTGCAAAAGGAGCAAGGCTCGGTGAAGGACGACGGCTTGCAAGTGCAAGTGCAAGGGGATGCGCTGAGCTAGAGAAGGGGGAGAACGACGGGGGAAGAGGAGGGAGGTCGAAGGGGACACGGAGGTGGAAGGTGACATATTTTCCGGGCGTAGCGTCGGCCCGTGGCAATTTTGCCACGCGTGTTTTTCCCAAGATTTATGTCCGGCCGTGCCGCCGTTTAAACGGCGCCTCTTGCCTTCTACGGTTATTATCGCCTCGACGCCGAGCGCCGTCCCGCGACGCTCCACGAGTTATCGTCCGATAACTGTCTGGCCTTTTCGGCTGCACATGAAATTCCAAAGGCAAGCCCGACTAAAAGGCAAACTACGGCGGCGACGACGACGACGACGACGACGACAACAACGCCCGCATGCCGGCTCTCGACCAGCCGGCGCATCACGACGCGGCACGCCGAACATTACGTCGCAACGAATTAGCCCTTTATCGAGTAATTTTTAAACTTTATGGGAAAGATTTCGATAAGTAGAGAAATTATGTTTGTAATAACCGGACGAATGGATGAAGTGTGAATATGCATAAAAGTTGGACAGCTATAAATAGCATAAAATAGTGAAATTATTAAAAAGTAAAAAATATATAACAAATTGAAGTAGTAGAATGAAATATTTATAATTATTTATGTACAACAAAGTGTTTAATTAATTCAGTTCGTATATGAATTTCTGATCACTTACATCAAAAGTGATTGTAAAGATTATATTCGTGATTTATTAAATGGTATTCCTTTCTGAACAGCCATATCACTTTACTTCAAACGGCGTTATGTGTACATTTTCTCCGCGGACGTTCCTTTAATTTAATAGTACGGTATCTTTAAGATCTTAATAACGCTTTTAATGATATTCGCGACTGCCGTTTGCCATTTCCACCGAGTCGTAACTTTGCTTCGCGACTCGAGACAGTAAAAGAGAAAGAAGAGCCAGAAGTGTGCGAGATCCTGGAAGAGCTCCGAAATTAGAAGAGCGGCTGCAAGAGAGGCGGCCGGGATCCCGTCAGAGAATCCTTTTCGGGACGTCGATAACGCCGGCCGACGGGAAACTAATTTCTAGTTGGAAGATTACAAACGGACGGTAGAACACGTCCGGTGGAAATTTACCGGCCAGATCGGTACGCTTAGCGAAAAATCGAGTTCTCGCGCCGACCGCTTCGATCGGGCCGGACATAATTGCCGCAATTACAAGGATCTGCCGTCCGTCCGTCTGTGCGACCTAAAGAGGCTAAATCCTCCGCCTAATGAGCTCGTCTTACGTAATTGTTATTCCACCTGTCGCTCGTACCTAGGGAAGACCTGATGCGCACGCTTAACGACCGTCAGTCTTTTAAAGACGATCCTCCTAGGAACAGACGCGAATAGCAAATTTTCGGAGTCTAGACGACATATCTTTTATGTATCTGACATGTAAGAGTATTTTAAACTTTATTGCTAATTTTATATATGTATAATTCTAAGGGCTAAGTCTGTTGTACGTATATATTGACTTTTACATGATATAAAAGAATCAATTACATTATAAATTTAATACATTAATTCCGTTTTCTTAAAGAATTCATTTAATTGGAACGAGATTTCTTGCATTTTATTTGTAACTATTTTAATATAATATTAGCTATATTATTATTATCTAATCTTTTCAAAAATATAATATATAAAATAAAATTAATGAAAATCATTTAGATATAATTAAATACATGTCATACAGTATTATAAAATCTATTATTTCAACTGATTAAACCGAAGCGAAACCTTGGAAAAAAATAATCGAGCACCGTCAATTAAAACTCATTTAAAAGGAACAATCTTTAGACCGTATCGTATAAAGATTCTCGCCAATTGGCGACAATTTGCGCGAGAATTTACCCTCGCGAGACAGGTCGCTTGGAAAAAAAAAGGAGAAGTAGACGAGGTGGGTCAGCCGCTTTCACGCGTCCCGGCATTCAACGAGAAATTGGGACGAGCGCTTTAAGGCTCGCTGAAAGCGGCAGGAGGGAGGGTAGTATTGCGAGAGGGGTGAGCGAGGAAAAAGGTTCTTGTATGAACGAATTTGGAAAGCGTCTTCCGTCGTCTCTGAAAGGACCGCACTTGTCCTACACCTGTTATCCCCTGTATCTCGATTAGCTCACACCGAGAAATTTTCTCTCGCGCGAACGACCTCGCCCTCCATTTTTCCTTTTCTTCTCTTTTTTTTCCCGCGCTGCACACATCTCTTCTCCGCCCTTTTTTTTGTCGTCATTCGCGAAAAACGCGTCAAGCGCCTCGGGAACGACTTTCAATCGCGGCCCTAATTGCGCGCGTAAAAGCGCACCGCTGCGCGCGAATCGACGGAATGCAGTCGCGAAGTGCGGTGCATTCTCTTTGTCGCAGAAAAACAGAGAAAACCAAGAGAGAGCGGTTGACTCGCGTGAACCTTTGGTTTTTTGCACAGCAAATGGACGCATTATGTAAATGCATCGCTCGGTCGAAAGCGGAGTGACATTTTATAAAATTTTGTATTTATATTGTTACATATTATACGAACTTTTAGATTAAATATTATTTTATATATACATATCGTAAAATACTAATTATTCTAATTAGAAGCATCTGAAAATGACATGAGTGTCAAGCAAAAATAATTGCAAAAGAAAAAGTAAATTTCCTAAATCTTTGTTATTGACTTGAAGAATCCTCCTAACCATTTAAATTCTTGATAAAAGCAATAGTACAAAAAAATATTTGTCATTTTATGCAGAATGACTATTTTCAACACTGCTACGTGAAAGTTTTAAGTATCATTTTACAAAAATTCCAAAGCGTTGTGCAACTGTTGTTCAAATATTTCTATAATATTTCTTCTTAATATGGCATCTTCTCTCGACTCACCCTATATTTTATATTAAAATCAAACGCATTGCTGAGCACAGGGCTTTCTTTTCGTCAAAACAAAGTCGATAATAATTCATCAACAAACATGTTTCTGCCGTCGTCGACAACTTGTCGTCGAAGAAAAATATCCGCGGGACGTTATGCTGCGCGCCGCAAAATGGCGGATGGAATTTACCACCTGCAGCTGGACAAGCGGACACGTAATTAAGCCGAGCGGATAAACACGCAATTACCTCGGCGACGACGTAGGGGTAAACGCGGGGTCGGATGGTCGTCGTATTTGGTAGAACCGGCGATGGTGTTGGTGATGGTAGTTTCGTGGTTGTAGAACCGGCGCGAGACGGTGGTGGTATTGCTGTTGTCGGCCGGTTGGCGAGAAACGCAAGGGAAGAGAAACAGTTGCTCCCGATCCCGTTGCTTCGCCCTTCTCCCCGCGTGTTACACCGCGCGCGTTACACCGACCTTCTCTTTTTACGTTACCCTCACTGCAGGAGAGGCATAATAATGTTCGTCGTTGAGTGCGCAACTTGCGCAGCATTAACTTTCCAACGTTATTAACCCGGTCGGGAGACTATGGACAATAATGATGCTGCCGAACATTATGAATTTAATCTTGTCATTATAAGGTGTTTTATGTCTACAGAATAATTTATATACTCAAAAATTCCATAAGGCATTCGAGAGCTTTATTATTCAGCGAATATAAAAAGGCGCGATAAATGTGATTTTTTTTAGATTAAATAAGCTTCTTGTATATAAAAAAAATTTTAATCTTATTAGTAGTTAAATAAAATTGAATGTTGAGAAATGTAATTATATACAATACATAAATATCACAAGGCATTCGAAAGCTCCATTACTTAACTCATGAACGTAAAGAGGCGCGATAAGTATGATTTTCCAGATTATAATTTTCTTATAAAACATTAATATTTTCTTGTGGCTCGTTAATAGTTAAAATAAAATTTAGTGCCGAGAAGTGAGATTTTATACAATACAAAAATACATGTTTAACGTTACATTTTGTACATATAATTAAGTAAAAAGATCTTATTAGTCAAGGATTTTGTCACCTTCTCGCGGAAAGCAGTTTTATATTTCAGACATCTGTATGCAAAAAATTTTTTACAACTCAGTGTTAAGTACGAATTATATTGCGCTTTTCTGAGTTGGAATTATTTAAATAGACACAATTTGCCTTTGATTTAATATGATTTTTGTTCTGTGAAATAACTGAGAACTTTTTGAGCTGCAAAATAATTTGCCAAGAGCGCAAGTAAATTTATAAAACAATTATATGTTAGCGCTCATTAATGTTCCCGCTCTGCTCGAAATTCGTTAATTCTCTCATAAATTAACAGACCTTATCTTGAATGATAAAAAATTTTATCGGATTACAAATATGTGTGAAAATCCAATGAAATATGTATCTAATTATTATAATAGTATTATAAATGATAGAGATATCGCGGTTTCCTATTATTTAAATTATTCGAAATAATTTGTATGTTATTCTGCATCAATTAAAAAAATCATCACTGCCTGCATATGAAACAATAATAATCCGTTGCTTCAATTTCTACGCAAAACTAATAAACCGTGCGAAATACTTCGATAAATAGCTAATACATTTACAATCGTTAATCGCAAGAATTAATTAACCGCGCGGAGCTGTAGCTGTTAATTGTGCATAGAAAATAATTACGTATCGATGGATAATACCGTGGTATTTCGCTCCGCTATTTGATAACTCGAGTTTCGTTATGCGAATGACAATAACGGCTTTGCGTACGCCGTGCGCCGCAGCGCAATGTGCTCGAAAAAAATAAATACTGAGGCATCAGTCTGCCTTGCTTCCTTGAGATATTTCTTCCATTTCAAACAGATTGTCAATATACAATCAGTGTCAATACGATTTCTCATTACTCGAATAAATCGATCCAGAGATTTGTATGTTATCCGGCGTTATCAATCTCAAAATAGCAAATTACATCAAAAGTTCAAAGCGCAATACGAGATATGTTCAAATTCAACTAAGGAGATTGCTATTGTCTGTAAATATCGTGAAACTTAATTATAATTTCTATTCTCTTCGTTTCGATTCAAAGACAAATGAAGTAGATCGCGCGAAATAATATCGTCGATGATACGTATAGATAAGTAATCGTCGCTTCGATTTATTCACGAATGATTAATTGTGCGGACTAATTATCACATGATACAACAGCCGTTTTACATCTTCCAGTATTTATCGCGATACTATACTTGATGGAATAATGCAACGCGATGCACGAAACGGCCTTTGCTACCTGCTCGATTCTCGCTATGCAAATGACAACACAATGCACGCTGGCCTGTACGCTGTAAAAACAAATACTAAAGTCATGAAATTTTCAACGTACTCCGAAATAAATATACGCTGAATATTCTATTTCTAATATTTTAATTTGACCTCAATAAATAATATTTTATTCAGTTTTTTTCTTGATTTATTGACGTCGCTTAAGATAACTGTCAACGCCATTCGATAATGATTAATTGAGATAGTGTTTTTAGAATAAAAATACTAAAAAAATTAATTAACACAAACAATATTTCTATGCAAAAAATATATTAAAAAATCAAAGAAAAAATTAAATATCACGAAAAAGAAGTGACAATCAAATTAATTATTAAATTAATTATTCCAAATATATTTAGGATAATATGTTATAAGATAGAATTTTTGTTCAAACTTAAACTTATTTTAATTTATTAAAAATCACGCTATTTTACTATTCTCGGATTCTTTAAAAAATTAATTTTAAAAAAAACTTATTACAAATATGACATAATAAATAAAAAATTTACTCTAAAGAAAGTATTAGGTTGTATTATATTTTAATATTGATTTTTGCTGGATTCTCCAGTAAACGAGAAAATACGGTTCTTAATTACAGAACAACGATTAATTAAGACAAAGAAATCAGCAAGAAGAGTTTTGTATCGAAACAGGCAGGTTTAATCTACTTGAGTTCCGACGCTTACCGACTAACAAAAGGCAGGAGGATTTCTCGCGGCAATAAATCATCGTAGCCATTTCTTTGGTTCCGTGGGCCGAATTTTCCGCTCGCCGACGCGCAAGATTGAAATATGGCTGAGCAAAGGAATCGCATCGTATGGACGCTGTTCCTTTCCGTGGAATGGCGATGCCAGTTTCTCGTTTTCGAGCTCGCAGGTTGAGACTTTATATCGCATCGCGTCGATTCCGTTGGATTTCCTAGTAAACCTCCACGATAAAGAGAAGGCGTATATCGGATGATTGAGAAACGATCAGTGAATAGTATTTCTTTCGAAAGCAAAGAAAGCTATTGATTCAAATTTTGATTACTTCCGGTTATACATAACCAATAAGAAAAATAACGAAAACTATAAAATTATATAAATGTTTATAATTATAATGTTTATAATAGTACATGATAGTATAAAAAAAATGAATGATAGTATAATACAAAGATTAGATTAATAAATTTTTATCTATAATTCAGCAAATAATTTTAGCTTACTAAAAAAAACCACTTTTAATAAGAATAATTTTATCCAATATTTCCTTATCTTTTCTTCGAGCGCAACTAATTACTTGCTCCATTTCTGTCAGAATCTACGTATTTATGTCGATCTTCTTTTAAAGATTATTTCAATATTTATATTCATCATTATTATATTTAGATATTTTCATTTTAAGAAAATAATAGAAAATAAACAGTTTAATATAGGTTGTTTCTTTATTCAATATTATTAAGATTTATCGAAGCAAGAATAATGCTTCATCCTGCTTTTCAATCATAATTTGTTATTCCTGATTATGTATAAGTTGCAGCAGTGACTTAATTTAAAAAGTATCGTAAAATAAGGGGAAGATTTAGATGGCTACAACGAAAGTTGCAGCGAGGTTCCGGCCGCAATTTATTTTTTTTTGTGGAGCTTTCGGGTGTTTCAGGAGCGTGCTACCCTGGTACAGGAGCCACGAGCCGAAGTCAGTACGCGCTCGAGCGAGCATAATCGTGTTAAGAACAATAACGGAGGTAATAATGGGACTTTATTACACGGCGTCGTGAAGCCAGGTGCCGGCTGTGTGCTTCGTTATAACGCACGAGTATATAAGTAACAGGAGAAATTACGGCTCCCGCGAGATGTTGGAGAGCGAATAACCGGGGACGCTAACGCGATTTCAAAACCGATTTACAACGGGTTGTATTTCACAATAAGAGCAACAATTGTGATGTCCTTGTCATCCATAAGAAGAAACGGATTTAAGAATCCATCAGAGTTGAAAGAAATTAAAATGAGAAGCATCAATTTTACGATCTGGCATGAGCATTACTTTATTCTAAACGTGACACTACAAAGGATCGATATTTCATTAACTTATGAAAATTGCATCAAGAGTCTGACTTGTGACGTGTTTCCTATCCATTCCACTCTTAAAAAAGGCGATTTAAATCGATATTCGAAAGTCTCAAAGTATTATATGTTGCCTCTTTTCTGCGATGCTGATTGGTTTTCTCGCTTGGCTTACTTTATATTGCGAGAGTAACCAATAAGACATGAAAATTATTTATTAATTTTTTGCTTTTTTTAAAAAGTTACTTAATATTGGGCTCTTGTAACTTTTTAACAACTGAAGCAAAACTATTTTAAAAGCAAAAAATTAGCAAATAATTATTCATGACTTATTACTTACATTCTGATAATTTGGCACAATTTAGCACGTGTCCACCACTACTAGTACTAACAAAAAAGTTATTCTTTAAGATATATTAATTTTTATTATTTGTATTTAATAAGCACTTAAAAGTACATATTCGCCCTTAATCATTGATATTCATGATGGTTTTATGAAAATGAATGATGAAAATAAGTACGATGTTAGGGAATTAAATACACTCTCAAAGGGTTAAAAACAGTATAAGCAGGATGATAAGAAGAATTCAATTCCTGAAGATAAAACTCAGATATATAGAGAGAAGATATATAATGTATGTATGTATATGTATATAGGAAAGGAAATCGAGATTGCAATTGTCACAAACGCCAAGAATATCTTGAGAAAGCGAGCGAGCGCCGTCATCCTGTCCCTCTAACTCGAATCACACTAATATATACCCGCTAATGCTGGGTTGTGTTCCGGTTCCGTGTACATGACATCGCGCGAATTACTCGCGCGAGCATCGTCAAGCGACTCTCGATGAGGTTCATTAAGGGAGATAAGGACTCTACCGTGCAGGAAGGCCGATCTCTTTCCCTCTCAGGGAATCGAGGATCGACGTCCTTCACGATGCATTCTCCTCACCGCACCAACCGCTTGGAAAACTTTTGGCAAGGAAATCCGGAGGAGGAGGGGGGGCATGAGAGATAGGCTGAATCGAAAGGGATGCAAAGGGACGGGGGGGGGGGGAGTGACTTACTTTTGNGGCTGGAATGTGGGTCGTGCGAAAATGCAATCTTCTGGCTCGATGCACTGCGCAATGGCTGGCGTATCCGTAGCGGTTTCCTTCTTGCTAGATCATAGACGGAGACGCGTCATGGTTATGAACCGTATATTATGAGATAAAGCGAGTATCTTATTTAAGAGGAAAAGCCAATTAAGTTCAGAAGAATAAGTTTTTTAAAAAGAAGCAAACAGCACATTGTAACTAAAATTAAAAATGATTTTTAAAGAGTCTTACATTTTTATATGCTATAAAAATAATTCGTCGTAGAAATGACACCAGTGAATATCGATACAGTATTTTACAGAAACTTTGGAATATAATTAGAGAAAAGTATATCTGTGTACCCGTATAATTTTTTTCAAGATTTTCTAGATAATCATAATACAGTTATTAATTCTTCCCTCTTCCTTATTATTTTTAATAATAATGTTACCATAAACCATATATACAGATGTAAAACTTTGCGTAAATAGTAAAAAAGAACATAGATATAATTAATATAACCAGAATAATAATAATGATGATAGTAATAATTTTCACGAAGGACTGAAAGGACGAGTGAATCTAATATGCAGATCAAAAGACGCGCATGTTCGAAATGAATGGAACATCGTTCTAATATCGTGACCGTACACGACAGAATATGTCCTAGCTCTACTATCTTACTCCCTGCAGCCCATTTGCTGTTCGGAAGATGATCCAGAACTTAGCAGTCCGATACACGTGACCGATACAGCGGCTGCACTTCGCCATTAAGGCGTAATTGAGAATCGATAGCCGATCCCATACACGATGTATACCCGATATCGGGGCTTTCCTCTGATTTTAATAAGGCGATGTCGGTGCCTTCCGAGGCCTCGTGCTGATTCCCTAAAATTGCTGTACAGCTGAATATCGAAATTTTTGTAGACACAAACTACATCGATGATCATCTTTGAATCTACATATACCCGTGTAACGCCGTAGTATGGAAATTCTTTCTTCAGTATGAAAATAACAAATAAGATATATATTCTTTGTATTAAAAATAAAATTAAATTTTGTGAATAATTATTTGTCCTTGAAAACAAAAAAGTCAAAGATATATAAAGATTCTATAAAATTATATATCTTAAAGTAGATAATTTTCAATTACATGCTATACAAATGTTTTTATATAATTTCTATTTCATTTCTATTGATTTTTTATCTTGTTCATATTTCTCTTTAGTTCCGATTTTTCCTCTTCATACTTTTAATTTTTGCACCGAACTTGTGTGTGAAATTTAGTTGCAAATACGCAATTAGTATTTAAAGACAGTTTCCGACAGTTAAGAAATTTGCAAGTAAATTATAAAATTTCCCAAGAACGTTCTTTCCTTTCTCTTTCTTCCGTGTAATTCTTCTCGCAAATCCTCCCGCCTTGCCATCTTTGAAAGTATCCTCCGTATCACCCCCAGAAACTTATCTCGCAAAACTCTTACGCATGAAAATATTCAGAATGCGCGCCTGTATTATTGAAGCAGGATCGACTGTGGCTAATTTAAAGAGAATTAAATTTAAATTGTTGTTAAATAAAAATAAGAAGTACACTTAGATTGAATTTAAAAAATTTGTAAATTACATTTTTGTCTAAGTAAGTTAAAATTTATTTCATACTTTAGTGCCTCAAAATTTAATAAGCTCGAGATACATACATACATACATACACACACACACACACACACACACACACATATACACATATATTAATATATATATAATTTAATTTTTTAATTTACAATTTGGAATTATAATGGCGGAGAATAGTTACCATGAGAATGCTATTGATATAATTAAATGTAAGGTATGAAATTGCATTCGTGAATATTATAATGCATGCAAGTTTAACTGAAAGCAATTTACTGCCCTGTCACAATTCATGAACACAATTATAATATTCCTAGATATAATTACAAAATGTGTCTTGAAAATATTTTCATTGATGCAACGCCGTAATTTCGTTTTCTCTAATTAACAATAAATTAAACCACAATAAATGCAGTGAAAATTACAGCAATTATGCAGATAATGGATATAATAATTATGCAAAAACATGAGCTCTCTTTTATATCTCCGCTGCTGTCACGGTTTAATATTTATTTATTTTTATCTCGGCAGCAGCTGAATAGACTAACAGACATATTCTTGCATCGAAAATCTGTAAATTGTCCGAGATACGATAATTAAATTGTTCTTTCTTTTTTTATTTTCCTGTTTCTCTTTTCATTCTCCTTTTTATTTAATTTTCTATTTTCCTTTATACATATACACTTGATATCTCCCGCAGCATCATTTCTCATTAAAAAAATTGTTAATTTTAATAAACAATTCTATGATTTACAAATAGCAGAACAATTTATATTAATCGTTTTCTTTCTTTTCTAAATTTGCAATTTAAAAAGATACCAATTTAATTTACAAATGATAGAATCGTATAATTTAATTTCTCTTGTTGAATAAAATGAATGTTACTCACATTTTATAGTCATTTGCGCATTTTTTAAGGCTAAAATCTGCAAAGTTTTCTATTTTAAGAGATATTTAGCAAAAAATATTATAATAATTATAACAGTTATATTATAACTATTTATTTATTTATTTNTACTTTAAATGATTTTATACGTTTTACTAATATATTGATAAAATGCATTCATTTACGTTTAACAAAATAAATATGCCTATATCTTAGAGTAATTTCATATAAATACTATAAAATATATAAATAGATTTTATGTCACTTTATGGTTTATAAGTGTTACATCTGGAATATTTTCCAAACGGAAACAACGAACGCGCGCGAAACGACTATTTTATAATCTCATACTAAAAAATCGTTAAACAAGTATATGCGTGCGCACATAAACGCTATCATTATTTACAATGCACAATAACGCATTAAAGAGATTAAAGTAGCAGCTTTGCGTAATCGACATATCGAAAATTTTAACGTCCATTTTTGCGAAACAGAGAAATAGAAAGAGGAAAAATATACAATCGATTATTTGATAATATTGATGTTAATGATATTGTTAATAACAAGTTTTGGATATCAGGACATATATGTATAAGCTATATCATAGCTGCAATCATCCGGTAGCCATGATGGCGTCTCTCTGAAAGAGGACCAAAGCGATGAATACACTAATTAGGGGCACGCAGTTGGCGCACAAATTCGATGAAATTAAATACCAAGTGGAGATACTCGACGAAAATGCTTTTTCACGTCACTCTAAAGGAAAATTGGACAAACTACAGGGGGAATAATTTTTCGTCGGAAATATGAGTAGGAATTGGAGTGAATGTCTGCATGGATAATTCATTTCGTGTTGCGGCCCTTTACCCTCGCTTCGAAAGGCGCTCTCAATCAGATATTTAAGGATGTTTACTCTCACAACAAAATTAGAACTCTACAATATTTATAAAAAAAATTGTTTTAAATTGCAATGGAAAGCAATTAATAAATATATAAATAGTTTAGCAATGACAAATTAAAAAAGTGATCAATATGAAAATATTGTGTATCATAGTAAAAAAGTAAAAGTTATATTATGTATAAAATTAATATATTTAAAGAAATATATAATTTTTAGAAAAATAAATTTAAATATAAATAGGTTCGATTTTTATATCAATTACCTTTAAAAAATTAACTTTGGATATAATAAATAAAATTAGCACCGGGTACAATATATAAATAAAATGTTTTATATTCATAAAGAGAAATATATATAAGGGGGTTTAAAATATAAAACAGGTACTCAATTGTTCTCAGCTTTTAAATCATTCTATATATAGCAACCGTTATTATGAAGGTATTAAGAGTTCTTCGACAAGTTCGGTTCTTATAAGTGATGATGAGAAAAAGGACGAAAGAACCGCATTTGAGGGATCGGCGCGTCGATCGCATAATTAGTCACGACGCGGCGGAAAGCGACGGGAAAGGCTTTGCGGAAAATAAGAGGGCAAACAAGGGTGCAATGAATCACGGTCTGATTTGTAGGCGCAGGGTGATCGTGCGAACCGGCCGAGCTCGTTGAAATTCTACGAAGATGTTGAGACTTTTTAAGGAAGAGCCGTTTGTGAAAAAGCACAGATTCCTTCCGGACCAATTAACTTAGCGTGACATCTAAGATGCGAAAACCTATAATAATTTGAATTTATCACAATATCAATACGACGTATTATAAAATTACAAAATTTATCCGAAAAATAGTACAACTAAATAATAATTATAAGTAACTATAGCCTATAAGCCCATTCAGATTTCTTCTCTAAAAACTGTTCGTTTTTCTAATTAAACATTTACTTTACTTTCACAAATTTATAATATATGAATATACAAAATTTATATTCCAAATGATCACAAAATTTTATGTAAAAATTATGGATTTGTAATATGTAGAATTTAAATTAAAATCTTATGAATAGAAATACCATGTTAAAGTTATAAAAGATATAGAATGTTAGAGTGTTTTAATACTTTGTTAAAAGTAATAATAGTTTCAAAAATTCTTCACTATTGAAAAATGTTCTCAGCCTGTAAATATCATAATTATCAGAACTTTCTCTTTACAAAATAAAAATGTAGTTAAGCATAATTAATTGCTTTCATAATTTACGGGTCATATCTATTAACCTTTAGAGAACTTTTTCCTCGGTAGACGGATAAAGTTACGCTTCAATTATTATGTGCTACGGATCGATGGTTAATATCGCAGAAAAATTTTCTGTAACATACCTAATGTAAATCGTAATCTGAGTTAATCGCTATAGAATCCTTTTTCGTCGTTTTACGACGATGAATTTACGATAAGATTCTTCTATATGCGTTACTTTAGTAAATTATATTGATTAAAAATGCGTATTGCTATTCATTAAATGACAAAAACTTTGAAAATTATAAGTTTTTATATTTATAATAAGTTGACAATATGTATAAAAATTTTCGAATCTAGCAAAGCAATCTAACATTTATAAATCTTAAAATTTATTTTATAATTATTTAAACAAAGAAAAAAAATAGCAAAACAAAAAGAGCAGTTTACAACTTTCAGTTGTCGTAATTTAATAATATTGAAATTAATTCTGTAAATAAGTAATACTTAAATGATTAATACTTCATAATTTAAACTAATTATAAAGAAATAGAACGTTAAAAAATTGATTTTGTATATTGTCAAAGAATTAAATGTTCTATGACTAATGTATTCTCGATTATAAATTCTATTGTTTTGATTTTTTCACAATATTTTTCACAATATTTTATGAAAAATAAAAAATCTAACCTGTAACAGGTTGAAAAATAATGTTATTTGTTCCGTTTTGCAGAGCATTTTGCACTAAGCGTCAAATATTGCACGACCGACCGCGTGAACTCTCACAAAATTGACTTGCCTTCATCATGAACTCTCGCTCAGATATATGTGTATGAATATATTAAATACATTGGCAAAATGTAATTCTGCTCGGGCGAGTTTATACCGGGAGTGACGAGTGGCTTGTAAAAGCCGATGAGTTTACAATGAAATTACATTGTCAGCCGAGCAGCATTCCATACCTTATTACTGTCATTACGCTAAACGATCTATCGTGCTGTGAATCAATAGCCAGATTGATAATCGCTTCAATAGCAAATATTTCTTGTTCGAATTTATTTCCACGATTTATATCCTGTCGTGGCGCGCTTGACGCTGATATAATACGTTGAATAAATGTAATTCAATACGTGCGAAAGTTATCATAAAACTTACGAATCACATATATCACGCGAAAGTGATAATTATATTGTGTAATTGATAAACGACGATTGAGCGATGATAAGAGAATAAGCTACGCAACATTATACATCATTTATATTTTAATTTTATTATACAAAGTTTACTATATTAGTTTTAAAGGAAACGATTATAATTTTCTAATATTACTAAAATACACACTGAGAGAAAAATATATAGTTACTTTTGGCCTCAACCACAATTTTATTGTATATTTCCAACGATAATTATGGTTAACATAATAATGCACGTAGTTAAGTCAATCATATTTATCGTTAGAAATATTATAAAATTGTGGTTGAGATCAAAAGTAACTATATTTTTCTCTCGGTGTAACGAAAAGATAAAGAACCGTTTAATTATCACTTAACCGCGAGGCGCATATAATTCATAAATGTCATCTTGATGCAGCTCGAGGCTATTCAGCTATTCCCGTCGAACGTTTTGCCAAGTCTTCCTTTTGCAATCCAATGCATGTGTATTATTCGCGATTGCACCATTCACGCAAATCAATGGCCGTTACATCGGACTTATAATCCATCCGCACCAATCTGTCCGCGTGGAACTTTACGACTGCAATAACGAATTTACAGCGCGTGCGTGAGAATTGCTCCGTCGCGTGCATGTACGTGAAAGAGCGTGAGGGATGCGTACGTATGCACGCTACCTTTCATTCGTCCGATATCNTCCGGTACAATAGAGCGAGAGGATATCGCGTGACGCGGCTCTTCCGATTTTGCAGCGGATTCTAATGTGAGAGGGTTCGAGTTCAAAACTAGAAACGAGACACTCTTTTGAGTGTCCTTTGCTTTTGTGTCAAGCGTCGATTCCATGCCCTCCGGGTCCCGTCGGTTCCCATTTAAATAGTTTCTCGTGCAACACTTGCAAGTATTGAAAAAAATCGCGAGGCAGGATTTTGATACGCTACAAAATTTGTGTATCAAAATATTTATGCTACGTGTAAGATATGCTCCAAATTTCAGTGGCACAATCAAATTTCAAAATTACACAAAAATAGAAGAAATAGAAATATTCTCGTGTCTTAATACTTTGTTTCCGGATTTCTCTATCGATTTATTCGCACATTTATATATAGTTTTGTCAAGAGTTGGTATTTCTTGAAAGTAATCACATCATTGAAATACATCTCAGAATATCTAAAAATTCACTAGAACAGAAATAGATATAAATTTAAGATCATTCGTTATATCTATTAGAATCCGAGCAACGCATTTGACTCTATGCAAAGGTCAATAACCGTCTAACCTAAAAGCAAGAGAGGAAGGAAGAACTCAAAAAGTGTCGAATGCTTGCAGCTCATTAACGTTCGCCTACACTAATGAGTTTGAGGAAGTATGAATACAAGAGCTAAGGGTTTTCAACGAAGGGCGCGCGCGATTGCGACAGACAGATTCCTGCATAGTCATGTATACACAACGAATAAACTAAATTTTATATCAGTACATTTGCATTTCTATTATGTAAGAAGTACATATAAATTTGCATAAGTTTCAAATCTTCCAATTATTTCCGTTTAATTATTTAAATATTATAAGTTATTAAAATGTTCTTATATAAATTTAGTATAATTTAAAATTAATAAATTAGCAGAATAATTAAAACGTATGCTGCGGAAGAGGAATCTTTTAATTTTAGTCGGATTAATTTAATTTTCAATTAGCACAGTAGAGCTACCGCATAATTATTGCAGTTCAAAATCGGATAATTATTGCATAATTATTACAGCTTGGAAAACCAGAAATCAAAGAAGAATTATTTTTGAATAATATATCTGTCAATTTCTCGCGCAAATACAATATGTAAAAAGATTGTATTGTCCAAAAATTAAATAGTAAACCAAAATTAGAAGGCACATAAAATCTTTCCGTAAAAATTGGTTATTTTAACTAAAAAAAAATTAATTAAGATAAAGAAAGCATTCTATCATAAAATTTCAAATAATTTCATGAAATATGGAAAGTATGAAATTTGGTAAAAACGATTTTTAATCACAACCATGGAAAAATTCAAGATAATAATACAACAAAATTAAAGCTTTTATTACTTTTATTAATATTAAAGTAGTTATCAAATAGATATCAAAATAATACAATATCGAATGACGAATATTGAAGCAATAGCTATCTCGATTTTTCGTACGGGCGTCTCGTATGTTATTCAAGCCGATACGAATCTACGCTTGCTTCATTTTCCTTTTTTTTTTTTTTAGTAATCGAAATGGTTGTCGTTTTCGTCCCTAAAGTTTCTCCTTGCAATCGGTCCGTCGACGCGTGTTAATTTCTAGCGTAAATTCGGTTTAACCAGCAGAGAAAGCCGTCGGCGAAAATTCGACGAGGGGGTAAAACAATCAGACTAACGCGAAAACTGTATCAGACGTGCAATTCGCACTAATTGTCCCGTCGGTCCTTCCAAGCGATCCCCTTCCCTTTTCTCGCCGGTGATAACTGTCCGCCTTCTAATCTCCGAGCTCGTGCTACAATAGGGTGATGATTACCTGAACGGTGCAATTTGGTATCCTCGAAACGGAGGATACGAGAGGAGAGGGATATCCTTCCTACTTCTCTCCACCCTTCTCCGTACTGTCGCGACGCTCGAAACCGTGCTACATTACGATCTTTTCTCAACGATTTTAAATCCAGAAAACGTAAGAATCTTTCAGAAATAAAAATATTTTAATAATATAATATTAGAACTGTATAATGCATGATGTGTTCTACAATTATACACGCTTGTTTTTACTTTAAACAATCTATAATTTGCATCACAGTTTAGAATAGAACTGTGTTTATAATTTTATATGCCATATTCTTTATACGTTGAGAATATTTTAACATACAGAGTAACTGACATGTACAGGAAAATATGTATGATCTATCATTTCATGATTACATTTTTAAAAATAAAATTATATTTCTTTAGCTTGAATCGATTTTTCTTATTATTCTATGTATTGGATCAATTGTAAGACAATCAGAAGATTAATACTTGTCAAATATTTTATGCCATATATTTTATATATGCCATAAAATTACTTAGTTGCACTAAATATTCAAATGTACAATATTCTAAACATTTTTTACATAATATTTCTAATTGTAAGATTTGTTAACATTTTTCATAACTATTATTATCTTTCAAGTTGATTATTAGTTACAATCAAACAAACTAATATAATTTTTTCAAGCTATTTTCTAAAACAAAATTCTTGCGAATGTTATTCCTCAAAAATATCCGGCGAAATATTGATGTTCCAATTATCCAACTTTTATGCTCAAAATAACAAAAAAAATCGTTTTATATTAAATAAATTTATTATACTGTTTTTAAAAATGCAGTTACATCTTGTAAGTACCTATATCGGTGCATTGTGCAAAAATGAATAAATCACAGAATAATATGTAAATTATATTAAACAATAAAATTATAAACAATTAGTAACAATATATTTTGTTTGACCACTTTTTCTATTTTTATTTAGAAAAGAATTATAATCTAATTTATTTAAATATATACATGTATAAGAAATGTCCCTTTGCGTGACATTTACTAATGACTAACTTTTGTAGTAATTAGAATTTTGAGATCAATACTCTAATATCAAAATGCAGAAACTATAATAATGACAAGTATTTAAAGTTAGCTAATCAAATTATTTGAAATTCGCGCATTCAGGTTCAGTATATCACAGCTGTATATCAAAACATTTATAGTACATGAAATGTATTATAAATAAATGACTTTTGCACTATCATTACTGTACAATCTGCCGTCCCTAAATACGCGAATTTCAAATAATTTAATTAGATAACATTTAAAACTTATTTAAAACCTGTAACCTCGATATAATGTTACGATTTCTGTCTCGAAATAATCTCACGAGTCTGTTATTAGCGCTTGTCATGCTAGATTTTAGGCCACTTTAATATTACTCTATTTTTTTTAATATTTCTTGTATTATACGACATATAAAATTATACATATACAATTTTATTCCAAATTTTAATGCAAATCATAGATTGATGAAAGTCAATTTTACTCTCTTTCTTATCCGTTTCTTTAAATATCAATTTACTAGTTGTGTCTTTTCTTATTTTGCGATAAAAATGTTTATAACGTTTATATCACGTTCGGATTACTTCGATAACTAAAGATGTCCTCTTTTTCAAACCTATTTTTAAGTTAACAATTTTGATGAAATAAAGATATAGTCATTATAATTATTTCCTCAAAGAAGCGCGCGCGTCTATCTTAAGTTATCAAATTACTTATTATTTCTGATAATTTTTTGAAATTGCAATTTTTGACTGTAAACAGTGGGTGTATTTAATCGCGGGAGATCGTCGCGGGAATAGTTATCCATTATGCTTTCTCGCTTTGTGATAGGCTGTATTTTCTCCCAGCAGCGATCCATCTCCTTCTCGTCGCTCGTAGATACATGTACTTATCCGAACATCCGTCTAGCTGCACGTACATCTCTAGAGGACTATAGCTCTTCGCGGCCCAAAAAGGACTTCCCATTCACTACTTCAGTAAGATTCTTTTTCTATCTCTTTCAATAGTCTTTTTACTCCTTTCCTATCTATTTCATCCCCTAACAATGTAAACTCATAGTATCTGCGTCTAAAAGCGGAACTGCAGAATATTCCTATAATTGGCAAAGCATTTCTTCTCGTAAATATGTGCAAACAAATTTTAAATGCAAAAAAAAATCGCAATTAAAATTTTTCTTAAATAAAATACGAATTGTTTTGCATGTATACACGATAAAAATTAAAAATTTGATATTTCTATCTATTTTCTACATTCTATACTCTATTTATTTTTCTTTCCAACAAGAAGAATTATTACCCCGAAGTTATGCGAAATCAAAGTATAACGGAGTTGCAGCCAAATAATCATTAGGTTCCAGAAGCAGAACGAATTTAACACTCGGTTAGCGGTTGCACTTGCAACTGCGACGCTTAACGAGACGAGCAAGAAGCGCAATGGGGATGCGTGTGGTCATCGAAATGATTCATGCGTTCCGGAGCGGCGACAAAGCGGCGCGCCTCTGAAAACTGACACGCTTCATAACCACAGAGGACGCACTGGGCCGGATAAACGTGTTATTGGAAAGCAATCAGTGGGATAACGTAATTATCGAACTGTACGCGCGCCACGCACAGGATCGTTATGACGACACGACGCGTTTGTCATAAACTGAGAAATATGCGACTGCTCGACGATCGAATATTTTCAGCGGAACGACTATTGAAAATCTCAATTGGGCGAAACGTCGAAAATATAACATAAACTCTCTAACCGGAAGCGATTGTATTCTTCGTTAGAATATCTGCGTCAACTTTTCGGCAATCTAAATGCAATCACTTTTTATCTCCAGTTAATTCCGAAAAGAGATTTTATAATTTATATTTAAGTGGGTGCTTGATTAAAATTTCGCAGATGAAACAGTTTCGAGTAAAAATTGCAATTGCTAACAATTCTTGTTAACGTTAAATAGCGCTCTTGATTGCGGGATACCTATTTTACATATCCAGCATATTTTATCGCACGATGAACAAACATCGCAAGACCAGCTATAAAGTGGCTGCAGATATCGGAGAGACATAAGAGGCAATGTCTTTTCTGTCAAGTTATTCGCGAGAAACGTGGCGTCAAACGAGATAAACGAAAATCAAGGTAAACTCGGTAGTCGCCGGATGGAAATGGAAACCTGGGTGGAAGATGGACAAGCAAAAAGCTATCCACCCGGGGGCAGATAAATATTAACTCTTTTATAAATATGAAACGCGCTCGACGCATCCTCTTGTTACGCCGACGAACGAGCGCGGCCGCAGAATGGAAATGGAGGAAAGCGCATGGGAATGGAGAATTGTGGTGAAGGTGCAGACGAAGGCAACATAATGCATGAAAATTGCGCTTTACCAGCGTCAGAAATTAATTTACCATCACCGTCTATCGATACCGATTAATATTAACATTTACAATATCGTTGTAAATTGCCTCGAATACTTCAATCTTAAAATGCCTTTTGCCGCATGATAATAATAATCTACCGCTATCGCTTAAGAGTCAATTATAATTTTGTTAATTGGTATTAATAAAATGATAAATATAAATTTTCTCTAAAACAAACAATCTCTCTTTCTCTCTTTTCTCAAAAAAAAAAATAAAAAAATGTAAAATATAATGATTCTCCAGAAATATAATAATATAAATATATCGTAGCAATATCTGAAGGCTAAAAACCATTTTCTTCAAAAGCGCAGGGAGTAGAGTTAGCCAAGAATCGTTTTCCCGCAGGAGAAACGTTTCGCTACATGCGTAAGCGGATTTCAATAAACTCTAGCCTCGGAAACGTATCGAAGGCTCTTTCTACGTATGGAAATCCGGTCGACCGGCTTTTCTCGCGCTTCTCGAGAAGACTCCAAGAGCTCGTATCTCCGCTAAACAGCAATCGAATCATGGCGCGGCGCGAGGGGTGCATTGGAAAGATGTACTCGGCGGTGGCTAAAGCCGATTGAAACAATCGGCGATCAGTGTTCGGTGATCCCGCTCGGAAATGGCGAAGGTTGAAAGGGAGGAAGGGAGAGGGAGTGAAATCTCGCAGCCTCATTCTCAGCACCGCGAACAATCCTCCCCGAGACGTCGCGCCGACTGAGATAAATCTTCGACGGATGCAACCTCCTCGCGACAGGAAAATAAAGGCGGCAGGATTCAACGGTGGCTTGTCGATAAATTCTGTATTGGTTTCTTTTAAACGTGAATTCGACTGCGAGTCTGACGAGCGATTATGCAATTACCGTAATTTAATTTCTGAGCGAAGCACAAAGTTTGACACAATTCCGAAATATACTGCAGCATTGTATTACAGTTTTAGAAATCTGTATAGACAGAACTGTACTAATAAATAAACACGCTGGATGACATTATCGACGATGAAAAAAAAGAACCTCTTAATTTTTAATTAATCTAAAATAGTTTCGAGAGATAGAATGAGAAGATAGAAGAAAGTCAGCTCTTCAGCAGCAGGAATTCTCTTCATTATTGCTACTCCGAAATTCTCTATCCGGACTTGCTAAACTGTAAACGCTAATGCAGTCAGTACGCAGATTAGCAACTCAAGATTCGTGCACGCGCGCATGCATTTAACACGTAGCTTTGAAAATCCCAGGCCACTTATGATAATGAAATTATTTCCCTCTTGATACGTCAAGATGGCGAGCGCGATCTCTGAGGACATAACGTCGTCCTTACATTTTCATCACGGTTACGTGTTGCATGCACTCGGTGAAATGAAAACAAGCAACAAGAATTTTTAAAATGCTTTCTGACTATTGCAGAGACTTAAATGTGACTTGAAAGCATTATGTACGCGCATAAAGTTTATTTATTTCGAAATTACTATTAAATGATCTGCGATTCTTGATTGTATGATTTATATTACTAATATATCAAATCTATTAATTATGTCTAATCAATTTCTGAGACTTTGACAAAATATTTCTTAAAATAACAAAAGAAATTCTATTGGATTAGTCAGCTGTTTATAACTTTAATTTATAATAAATAACTGTATTAAATAATTTTAATTCGAGAATAATCTTTCACCCTAGGATTGTTAACTGATCTAATAAAAGTTAAAACAATTTTAAAGAATGTATTATTATACAATAAATACAGCTAAAAGAATCGTTTTAAAGATTAAAAAGCGATCAATAACGGTCAATTTGTCGCATCCGTGCCATAGACTCGTATTGGTTATGAATTGAAATTAAAATATTCCTTTTTTAGCCTTTTTTATTCCTTTAGATTTTGTATGAATACGTTGTTGAGCCGGTTCTCAATTTGATTATATGGTAAAAATCCTATCGTGGTGTTCGATGAATGATTAACGACATCCGACTTGGCCGGAAGTGATAGGAGTCAGCGCTTCAATTCCCAGGTGGTAACCCATCGAATCGTGCCACCGCCCTCTCGTCCCGTCAGTGTGAAATTGTCGGTGCAAACCCTTCGCTTTCTCTCCTTCTCCCTTCGCATTCTCTCTACCACGAGATAGAGAAGAAAGAGGAGCGTAAGTAAGAGACTCTGCGCATAAAAGTTCTTGCCGCGGATCAAAGTAATTTCTTCAAAGCCGCGTATTCCCGCAGGGATCGACGAAAGTGGCCTCGAGAAGGCGGAGTTCGATGGTGAAATACATTTTTGGCTCCAAATTTCCCTCAAAGTGGCAACATGACGATAGGGAATAAATAAAAGGTTTGGCGGGAGTACAAGTGTTTCTTCAGGTTCTTTGATACGTGTAAAATTATTCTCAAAAGTAATTCCAGAGAGATACCATGGACCGCGTGAAGTACATAGCTACAAATGACACGTGTACGTAATACTTGTATAATTTTTAAATTTATATTAAATGAGTGACTGCTTCGTTTGCTTCTCCACGGGAATTTTACATTCCTCCAATTTTCTCAGATAATATTAAAAAATTTACGAGCTCTCGAAAAATTAGAAATCCAAGAGATTGTTTCAATGTTGTTATTGCGCAAGAAAAAGAGGAAAAAGACGGAGATTTTTTTTTTATTAACGGACAGAAAAGAAAATGAGTTCTCACGCGCAAATAATCGAGACCGACCAAGCTACATTCGATTCCGACGAAGAACAAACGCACGCGACGACTTGCCGTTCGAACAAAGTTGAGAATCGGCGAGGACTGTTGACATTTAATTTAAATCGACCGAGGGATTTCTTCAATATTGATTGCGACCGGGTACAATGAGAACGACAGGATGCTCATTACATTTATCTGACTTTTGTCCTGCAACCGAGTTTCGTTCCAAGAATTATTTAATATCACGACCGCGCTACTGCGGTTTTGTCTAGGCAAAGGTGCCAGAGAAGTTAATAATTTGCCCTTTTCCCCACTTGAAAGAACATGTACATATACGTATATCATATAACTTTTTAGTGGTCACGATTACTGGACGAGAGATATCTAAAAAAGCTTTTCAGATTGAATGCTCCTTTTTATTCTGATTAATTTTATGCGAGACAATAAAACTCGAGCTCTAAATACTTATTAATAAAACAAAATAATTTGCGATGCAATTTAAAAAAAAAACAGATTTTAGGTGGAACCCTAGTTAGAGACTAATGTTAAAACTTTGTTCAATAATTTTCGTTCGAGTAACCTCATTTGCCGTTATTTGGTTTACAGTCTAATTTTCGTGGATAATTCGTCACCGGATGCAGCCCCGCGTTTTTGAGAGAACGGCAGGACGACGCCGTCGTGACGTGCCGGTCGATGCAATCCATTCGTTTCGAACGTCAGTTCCTTCGTCAGGGACCGACAGTCTCGCCGACACGTCCGTAATTATCTTCGCTTTCCGATCCCTTGAGAACCCCGTGGCAGCCCTAATTAACGCGCTACACAGCTCGGCCATTTCGCGTCGTAAATATTTTCGACGAGAGATGCGTTCCGTCACGCTCACGTCCGCTTCGCCACGCCTAACGGAGTCACGTGACGAAATTCATGGATCTAATTTAGCCGAATGTAATCACGAAATATCGCACATTCCCTCTTTCACAAATATTAGCCCTGCAATGCTTGAAAATTCACATAATATTATCATCGCGTAGCAACGAGAAATTATTGCGACAATTTAATATTAATTATAATAATTATATTATAAAAAATAAATTTTAAAAAATGGAAAGATAAAATTTTGGTATCNTCTATTATTATGTAAAAGAATAATCAATAATCTGTTTTAGAAATCAGTCAACAGAGAGATCTAGGACGAATTTAAAATTATGGCTTATATATTTACAGATTATTCTTATTCAAACCATTTTTTGAATTTCGCTCGTTTTAATTTCCTGCGCAAGATACGCGAAACTTCGTAGCAGGTATACTGATACATTTATATTTTATTTCGCGTGTATAATGCACTAGCCTCAGTGTATTTCATGATGGAAAATAATGTACTTTGCAATTTATACAGTATGCTGCTACAATATATTACGTAATGGGATACTTTATATTTCAATTTAATTTAATATATATTACTTAGGTTCTTCCCGCAGCGGATATTTATTATTGTGAGTGAATCCAGACAGACGTAAAGCGAGATCGTTTATGTCAATAAATATAAAATTTCTCGAAAGAAGATTGAGAAAAATACTAATCAATAAGTGCAAGACTTATCAACTGTAATAAAAATAACTTACAATAGCCTTACAATCGATTCTATTGTCGTGTGTCTCAGTTTCATTCCGCAAACCACTTCGGACGTCCATTTGAGTCGATGTATCTTAGATCAAGTTACAATACGCGCCCAAAGATTATTCAATAAAGAAAATGTTAAGCTTTCTTCCTAAAAGAGTCATATTGCTTCACCGAAAGAAGTGTGTTGTGTTCTCCTCTTTTCTTCTACGTGAGTGGATATACACCTTCGCTATTCGTAGGCGGCCGAAACGCGCCGTCGAGGAAGGTTTGTCTTCGTCAAGCGGTCGAAAGGAGCAGAAAAGCGGCAGCTTTTTAGAAAGCACACTCTCTCCGGCTTCGTCTTCAAGACGATTCACTCGTCAGGGAGAAAGATGGTGTATTGCCGCTTGAAAAATGAATAACTCGCCAGGGCGAAAGGAAATTCTGCACTGTCGGGCCAATCGGGCCTCCGACGAATGACACAACACTTTGTAACAATCTTGTAAGAGGCTATTTCGAATTTTCTTCAAGGGAATCAGCGCTTTTCATTCTTGTTCGCGGAATAAAATTAAGTTTTATATATGTATACATATATGTAATAAAACGCTCGTGACAAGACGAAATTGCTTTCATTTTCGGAAATGCACACGAAATAACGTTACGTAATAAATAACGTAAGGCAATGCGAGAAAAGAACGGAATAAGAGATCGCGAATATTATTTTTCCTGCCAACTACCGCCACTCGCGTCGTAAACTCTGCCGTTTTAATTATTAACCCGAGATTAATCCGCGATGCAAACCCCAACGTATCCGGCGATGCATCCGACGACGCAGTAGTCCTCCCGCCACCCGGTTACGTTCCTCGTTCACGCAAGAAACTCGATGCGCGCGGCAAGAAAATTTCCGCCCTCGAGGAGGAAAGACAATTTCCTCCCTGCTTAAGGATCCTCTTTCTTCCGGCCCTCGAAACACCAGGCTGCACCCTTTAACGATACTCATGCTGGATGTGGTGGAAGGGTGGTGAAGGAGATGGCAGCGCCTGAAAATCCGCACAGTGCGCGCCCGCGGGATCCAAAGTTTCCAGCAACACGTAAGTGGGTAGTTAAACCACACGATAGTGCCTCCGACTTCAAGCTCCCTCTCCCCTTCCTGTAAGGCACCCTTCACCTTCTACGCAACTCATCGTCCTAATTAATATCAATTTCGCTAATCTGTAATGCGAACGCCATTTCGCTCAGTTTCACGAAGGTGCTCTTCGTCGATTACGTGAGATAATTTACTGTGACGCTGCCGTTTTCAGATCTGTTCGCGGTCCCATTCAATTTTCATGTATGATTTTAAACTTAACAGAACACATATGAAGATTAATAAAAATATTCTTATAAATTAAACAAATTTTTTAATGTAATGTAAGAATGTAAAATATGTGATTTTAATTAAATATCTGTAATGGCAAAAAAAAAACAAATTTTCGCTGTGATAAATGGAGATTCAAATGATACAGTACATAAGATTTTACGACTTTTACTGATACGAATCTCGTATAAAAAAAACAATTTTATTTATATAAACTTCTGCGCGCGCATCAAATGTGATATATTATTTCAATTTTAAATAGTAATATGAATACTTATCGATAGTATGCTAATATCGAATTTAATACACGGCTCACGTTTTCGTATGAAGTGCCGAGTGTAGCGTATGGATAGCATACGTATAGCTTGATATTTTAAATGCTAATGCGAACAATGGGATATCGATACAGAAACCCTGTAATCCGATGTAATTGTAATTTCAGATCTTGATTTCAAACTCAATTCGAAACTACTAAATTATTATTATCATAAAACGCGAGCAAACAATTGCAAATAATTAACTAAACAACTAAAATAAAATTAATGCAATGTATTTCTAAAAATCAGTTTATATTGTAATAATAATAATAAATATATTTTAATCTAAAAGAATGTTTCTTTAATGAATTAAATTTTCAATGTGAAAATGTAAAAATAAAATTTTTTAACCTATTTTTTTCAAACACTACTTTTACAATATTTTACTTTAATTTGTAGTTTAATTGCAAGACAATCTAACAATTGTCTCTAACGAAAAAATTGAAAAATAATTATTTATGATGAATTTTCTTCACAGAGACTTGAATTTCAAAATTCCTTTATAAAAGAATGGTGCAATATTTTCAAAATAACTTGTATTTGCTTGATGTTAATGCAATAATTAATCGTATCATTATAGTTCGTCGATTTCAATTAAACGAAGAGCAGTATTATGTTTCTTTAAATATCGACAATGAGCTTGTGACGTTTTCTCGGAAGCAAGTCCTGCGACAAAAGTGACATAGAAGCTTATTGACACGTCAGGGAGAAAGGATTTTCCACGTCTATAGGGGTTGGCGCTTCGATATTGGACTCGTTCGCCAATCGACAAGTTCTCAATTCTGCTAATTGAGCCGCTGAATGCAATAAAAGAACAAGGGTAGTCTTCTTCTCTATTTTTTCCTTTAACTCCATCCCTTCCACAATCTCGAAGATCCTCGGTATTATGTCATCGACAATCACAAAAATGTCGTGTAAGGAGATGAGAATGGTTGATGAGAAAAGTACGAATTTATCGATGGATTAATTTGATTTATGAAGAGAGAGAGAGAGAGAGAAAGAGAGAAAGAAGTGTATTTTATTATAAAACGGAAGTACGCAAAACTACAATAAGCCGACTTATGTGAAAAACCTTTCTGCTACAGCATGAATAATATTATACTTGATAAGTGGGAGGGCACAATGAATAATACCTATTACTAATTCAATTAAACTAAATTAATTATTATGATAGTTATTATTTTGGTACACATTTCTTCCTTAAATCTGAAGATATTATTTGTATAATATTATTATCAAAATTGTGAATGCTTTATCTTGTTATTAAAAAATGTACAATTAAATAATAATTTCTTTTTTCTTTCTCTTGATATTGCTGGAACAGATGCTTGACGCGGATTATTAAATATATTTTTTCCTACGTTGAGGAAACTAATAATGTTTATTTAATCGCACCAGTTTAATTATCAATGCCCTTGTAGTAAGGGTTGAATAACCCGGCTGATCCCGCTGAAAAATACAGAAAGACGATAACGAACGATATCGATCGGCAAATCCACCATCTTGCTCGATCTTGGTATCGCAGATTAAAGGAAAATGGGAACAGGGATAAAGACCGATGATCGGGGAACTTCATCGGCGAAGTTTACTTTTATCGGGAGCAACGTGGGATTGAATTTCAATGTTATTACGGATAAGGAGAACACTATCGCAGCGGAGAGGGGCAAGAGGACGAGGTCTTAGGAACTTTACGGATTTCTTCGGAATTTGCAGAGCCATGTCCGTGACGCGACTCGTAAAAACGCGATATTATTTTGTAGCGTCGCCAGTTAAACTATCGCCCCGACATTTATTGAATATTAGTCTCATGTATCCCAATTTCTCTGTCTTTGAAACTATTCTTGCTATAATTTTTTTAATTATACACTAGAAATAAATCATCTATATACGCTACATAAAAACTTTGGGGCTTTTAATGTTATAATTAAATAATAAAGATGTAGTGTTTTGCAGTAATAGAGAGTACAATTGTGAGATGTACTTCTTGCGTCTAATCACTTCATAAACATGTGAAGTTCGCCGCAAAGTCGTCCTTTGGGCAGTTCGCACGAATTTACGGAGATACAAGATCTTCGAGTAACCCAAGAGAGGCCACAATTAATGATCCTGTTAATTTAATTAATGTTCGCCGTAAAAACCGCGACCAGTTACGCTTGCTCGACTTCATCTTATAGCAGGAAAAAACAAATATTGCTAAAGCAAGAAATACAAACGAAATAATACTTTTTGACTTAATTATACATACATGATAATGTATTTTTAGTATTACTTGCAAATAATTACACATAATGTATAAAATATTATTATACATCATGTATATACGTATATATTATGTATAAGTACACATACATATTCATATATGTATATATTTATATATATATATATATATATATATGTGTGTATATATATATGTGTGAATACAGCAAGTTTTTATTAAAATTATAAATAAAAAGTCTAAAGTGTCTGTAAAGTTGGCATTTTGAAATGCGAATTTTCGCAATATATATATATATGTGTGTATATATATATGTGTGAATACAGCAAGTTTTTATTAAAATTATAAATAAAAAGTCTAAAGTGTCTGTAAAGTTGGCATTTTGAAATGCGAATTTTCGCAAAATTGATACAACATTTTACTGTCAAATCTATCCACATTTGTTTATAAATAAGCATTTTTTATCCATTTTCCAATAAATTTAAAAAAATTTTTATTACCAGCAACTCTAAATCTATTATTTTTTTAATTATATGTATATGGATTTTGATTGTTTATCATGCGATTATTTATGAACAAATATTGCTTTCGTCTATTTATATTACTTTACAGATCAAAATTTTATTATCTTACGTATCTCCTGCCAAATAGAATTGATTGAATTGACCTATATACGTTTCTCCTTTCTCGTTAAGAATTATAAAGTGAAGAGAACGAGGTGGCAATGCAGCAAGCTAATTCGTTTCCACGAAGGAAATTATGTGGCTTCGCATGCAGGTGAGCCCGCCAATTACTTCCGACCAATACAGTCCAATGTTTTTCCACAATACTTTCAATCCGGTAATTTTAATGTTTGCGACATCTGTGTTGCTTCTTTATACAATTAATGTGCACGACTAATTTGCGCACTGTTAATGGTGGTTAAAATATTGATGTTTCGAACAAGAGAACAACAACATTATTAATAAGAATAAAAAAGTGATATGGATTTTAGCTTGCTTTTCAATTAACTGGAGTGCATGGAAAATTCACTGAAGTTTCTTTTCATACATACAACACTTTATTGTAATAATTTCATTAGTTGTTATTGTATCTATAATAAAATTGCTAATAAGCCATTTATTCAAGTCCAAAATCTCGATCAAATTAAACAACATTATGTGATAAGAATAACGATGATTTTAAAGACGGAATTAAATAAAGATAAAGATAACAATTAAAGAAATATGAGATAATTAAGCATCGCAAAAAATGACTCGTAAATTTCTAATTAATCAACTTGAAAACTGTCGCAATTAAAAAGTGTATGCATGCCCGTTAACGATTTTTGACGAGGAAAATGGTCAACTGTTGTTTGGCAAACGCCGAGTGATATATTGTTCACATCTTTCGTACTCGCCTCAAGCGATCTACCTAGCCTTCTACCTAGATTTAAAGCAATCTACCTAGACCTGTTTTAACTATTCCAAATTCAAATTCAATAAAATTTAATTTGTAAAAAATTAAAATTTTACCCTTTATGTATATATGTCCTATACAAATATTCTATATGTAAAAATCTAGTTTTATCGTAAAATGTTTTAATTTTTCAATATTAAATATATTCTTAATTTTATTATATACATCATATCCTATGTATATCCTTTTTTCAAAATTCTCTTTTACGAAGTAGATATTAATTTTTATATTAATTTCAGATCAGAGAATCTTATCAAATTTTATCAAAAGAGATATTGGAAATATTCGATATTTTCTTGATTTCTTCGGTAAAAGAAGCATTTAAAAAATTCTATATTATGCAGAAAAGTGACAACCCGATAAACTGTCTACCCTTGGATAGATCGCAACTTTACGTACGCTCTTGGATACATCGCGGCCGATCTCGAAAGTTTAGCAGACTCCGACCTCGGCGTTAACTCGGCAGAGTTACGATACTAGACTAGAGAGGCTCGTATCTCGGGGTTTAATGGGATCGGGACAAAGTGGCCGCGGAAATTCCGCGGCAAAATAAAACGAGATAGCGCGGCGCGAGGCGCGCAACTTTTAAAACTACGGTGGGAAATGTAATTTACCGTCGATGCGCGACCCGCGCGACAATTCCCCTGCTTTGTTCCTACGAGTTAATTACATGCAAACAATTAATTAACCGCGCGCCCATCGGCGTACCGTTTGTCTTCGCGAATACTCCACCAAACTGCCCTTCGCTCCTTCGGATTATTTATCGCTGGTGATGCAACTAATTTTCGCGACAAGTTACTTTACCTAACTCGAATATAACTAATTTTCTCTCTCTTGCATGGATTTTAAAACAGAAATCTACAGGATAACGGGATTAAATCGTACTAGTAGAGATAGCAGACATTTGAGATAAAGTAAAAATTTTGTATGCAGTATTAAACTAGTGGTATAACACAATCAGCGAAAAATCTCCTGTAAGTTGGAATTGAATGCTGCCGACAAATTCTTTTTTAAATTCTAAATGATGATCATTTTTATTCCCTATGACGCTGCCTTTTAATGCCATATGGTTCTGTCATACGTTAAGTTTGTACTAAAATAAATTTGTTTTATATAATCATAATATATAATCCCATTTTTTAATTTTCTCCCATGAAAAAAACCATTTTTTAATATTAAACTTGCTGCAACATAAAATAAAATTTTTCTATTTATATTTGTTTAAGAATGTGTAAACTTTTATATTAAATAAATACATAATATCACAAAGTAATGATATTGCTATGGATTAATACGCGGAAGATGAATAAAAGAAGATAAATATATCTCTGTAGCTCATTTATCGAGTCTTTCAATTAAATCTTCCATCACATCTCCCCATTTCAAAGTAAACATTTGTGTCATTTTATTACTGTAAATTTAGTTTTTCAATTGAAACGCGTCCGGTCCTGCTTTATCTCTACCATGTTACGGCATATAAAGAAGATACAATATTACAAGATGGATTAATAAATAAAAAGCAGATAAATATAAAATTGTTAGCTCACTCACCGATTCTCCATTTTGCACTGGCCTTCTTGAATCTTGCAGTTGTTTTTGAAATCCTTGTAGATCTGGCTGCAAGGTTTCCCACGTTGACAGATATTAACTGCATGATTGCACGTCGGTAGTGCGTCTATCGGATATGGATCTTTGTCTGCAAAGATATCAAAGAAAATGTCTTTAAAATGTTCCTCGAAAATTAATTAAATACACATGATAAAACTTTTATACAAAACAAATTGAAAATTCATTATTTTCAACAAGAAGGTTAAAATTTATGGCAAAACAAACCCGCACATACAATTCTATAAAGATTTTTGCTTTTTTTGTAAAGATTTTTGCTTTTCTGAAAACAGATTTCGAGGCTTCCGCTTTCTTTAAATTCCTTTCTCTTTCGGAATCGTGCATAGTTTATAAAATTATTTGCGAAGTCAAAATAACTTATCCATTACAGCAACTGATCGCAGTAGATTATCAATAGATATTTCTGTGTCTCGAGTAGTCTTTTCCTCCTTAACTCATTATTTATCGAGGAAGTAAAGAAATATCTTGTTGAGAGACCGCTTTCTTATTTCCTTTTCTTTTATTGTCAAAATATCTTGCTCTATATTTGGGTTCTATCAAGTAAAACTTGATAAATAAGCCGTGATATTTTCTTACAATTTGTATCGCGATTTAGTTTACCCTCGCTGATCTATATTAGAACGGTGATCAAAAAGTTATTTCTGTAAAAAAACTTAACTCATTCTTTATAAAAAAAAAAGTTTAGAATTTAAATAAAGAAATATATGCCCTATAAAATTTAAAAAAAAAATGGAGAAAACTCTGCTTTTTCAACAAACATATTATGCTTCTTGTAATCTTCACGAGCGTTTATAATTATGCCCGTTTATACGCGAGAATGTTCTGACCTTTATAAAAATTTTCAAAATTGCGGGTCATTAAGCTCCTGAAGTTTTAAAAAATCTACCGCTTGTCTCGTATCACTTGACACACAACATACAATTTAGTTCGCGGGCTGATTTTTTTTCCTCGCGGCTTTGCTTCCTGTTTCCGCTTCCTTTTTCGAGGCACGGGAGCGAATTTAATCTCATTAAGTGCCGAAGCTTCCTGGTTTCGTAGCCGGCGCCGGCTGCGCGGCGGGGTTTCCATTATCCGCCGCGCTCTCGTATGACCGGCTTTCGGCAGGATAAATGTAATTAAGCCGCGATCCGGAGTGGCCTAATTGCGCAACTTATTACTTCGTCGAATTATATTTATACCTGTATGCGCATTCATGATTCGCGATCTGCCGAGCCTGATCTCCGACGATCAATAAAGGCTTTTATTCTAACTGATTTAATCTCAGCTTGATTGAAATGCAATTGACATTTAATAAGATCAACCGTTTGATTTGAAAAACACTCTTTTTCCATCTAGAACTTTATGCGGGTCCAACAATATATTATTAACTTAATGGAAAAATGGACTGATATATTTTCACTCAGAGAACACTAAATAAATCAAGAAGCCGACAACGCGGCAAATATTAATGTGCAGACTATCGATCCACCTCAGCGAACTCAAAAGTAATCTATCGGTATTTGAACTATAAAGAGCTTTTTTTCGAAGACAACGATTCTCTCCGGGACGAGAAGTGGGTTGGAGATACAAAAAAAGTAATGGGTAGAAATGAAGCGAATAAAGAGAAGCGCATTGGGAATTATCCGTGAATTATTTGGAAAAGCTCAAAAGACTCGGCAGCGCGCATGAGTGAGCTCTCGGGAATATCAACAATGAAAATCCGTAGGAACAAAGTTAGAATGGTGGGTGCGAAGATATCGGTTGAGCTTTTGTTTCGCCGACTCGCTCTTAAGAAAAACGACCGAATAGCCTTTACAATCGATTTATCCTGCGTTTTGAAAATCATGTTTTACGATATTGGCCGTAGACAATTTCTGATTTAATATTAAAAATCATGGAGTGCACTAAACTATTAATGTTGTTAGTAGTCATATTGAAATGGAACAAATAAAGATACATAAAAAAAGATTAAATATAACAAGATTAGATTACATAAACAGATAATTCAATTTAAAATCTTTCTGTGTAGAATAAAATATTTCTTTGAGATTCTATACATTTGACTTCTCACTACAAGCCTCAACTAGGAAAGAATCCGAAATATTGTCAAAGATATATAAATAAAGTGTCAATCTATTATGCGCCTTTATAGCGTTGCAAAGTATATGATGATTGAAAAAAAAAACTCTACACCTGTGTATCCGAAGATTAATTTCATTTCATCACGGCTACGGAGTCTTACCTTTCCATTCCACGTAGTCGCAGGGGTGGTCGAACAGAAAGTTCTGGAAGCTGTTGCAGTCCGGATCGACATGCGGCTCCCTGCAGAGGCACGTCGGTCGGAAGAAAGTGAAAGCCTGCAGGGTACGCAGGGCCGCCTGACACTTTTTCACCGTCACCGTCGAGCATGCCACTGTAACCGCGAAATTATTATTAAAGCGATGCAACAATGTTTCGACCGAGTGACAAATAGCACGTGTGAATTCAGCACGCGATGCACCGGCCATCGCGCACAAATTGGCTTGACAGCATAACGTATAAGCTGCATGACTAATAGCGTAACAAATATAAGTTGTCCTACTGTTAGATAGAATTTACGTAAAATGCTCCATCCGTCGACAGAGCTTATACGCTACACTTATGCTCTTAAATTGATACATATGTGATGGCTTTAAATCGATGCGGATGTACGAGCGTGAAAAGCCGGCAATATGATAACGCATTCTCGCGGGGATATTATTTTTTTTTTTTTAGAGCGAATCACTCTATTCTGCAGATTGTTGTAAAACGCGATGACGCGAGATCTCCGTGGAACAATTAATTTCTCGTTTTACTCCCGTTTCGACGTTGATTCGACCGTTCTCGTCGACAACAATTGAAAATCATAGAGTGCACAAATAATTCGTTAAGCTGCTGACGTTTTCTGTGGTTATATTAAAATGGAACTAATAAATAACACACACACATGCATGAAAAGAGGTCAAATAATAAGGTTAGAAATTAAATAATATTATTAAATAATTGATTTGTTTAAATATTTTTTGTGGCCTAAGAATATTTCTTTTCATAATATAATTATAAAATATTATACATACATCATTCACAGTCTAGATAATACGTAAGATATGTATAATTAAAAACTTTAATAAAGACTTTAGTAAATAATCATAAATATGAAAGAAAAATATTAAAAATTTATGTTGGTGTTTTTATAGAAAATATATAAATCAGTTTTGATATAAATTATACGTAAAATATGAATTATTACGTATTGTAATATTTATATAGTATAATGTATAGAATGCGTCAAGCATTTAGAAAGATATAAATGCTACATAGAAGCTTCAGATTACGTCGAACATCCCGCCGTGTGTATGTATGTANTCGATGTTAGATTCAAAATAATTGCAAAATTCGGACAAAAGTAATTGTACAATGCTTAAATAAATTTATCAACAATGTCGTGATGTAGCACAATTTGTCAGTACACATTCGTACATTAATCGCGTCGCAACTAGATGGTGACATTAATGTATACGCAGCGTTCGTGCGCAATGGATTCACTTAATTATATTTACCGTAATCCGTCAACATTTTTAATTTTAAGAAGTACATAATATTTATAGATGCCAAATTAAGACCGCTAAAAATATTATATAAAATGTATTATAGAGTACATCCTAAAATTATAAAATCCAAAAATTTGAATATTACAGAACAATTTCTCAAAGTAAACATTTGATCATATTATAGACAGAAGAACTTTGTTAAAAAAACTTCAATTTTATAAATCTACAATTGCAAGTCAGCAGAGAATGTTTGCAAAGGAAAATTCATTATCTGACTGCAAAATTTCTTATCATTTAATTTAATTGAATTGAGTTGATAAAATATATTTCACATGAATTAAATAAGTCATAATAATTCCTACATATGTACTCCTATTTAATTATTTACAATATTCATTTATATATGTAAAATTACTTATCTCTCTCTTTATTTCATTATTCTTCTGTACAAAAATGTTTAACTATCCTTTAACGTTCAACGTTAATATGGTGACGATATATTTTCTAATTCTTTACACATTGAATGCTTTTTCATGAAGCAGCATCTTTTTCGGCGCGACTGATTGTGAGATAATTTCGATGCCCTAAACGTTTTCTTTTAAAGTCGTTCCAGGCTTCATTCAAGATTCAAGCGCTCGCAGTTTAATTAGTACAACGTCGTTCAGAGAAAGAATGGAAGTGAGAGGGCGCCTTAATTACTATCCCGAGACACCGTAAGTTTCATAATAACCGAGCGTTGCCAGACTATAAGTAATGAATCCAGATGTCGGCATTACCGTTAATGTCGACGTCGTCGTCGTCGTCGTCGTCGTCGTCGTCGTCGCCAAATGTCAGACAGAAAAATGACGGAGCAGTAGCGCGAAAGTTTCAATTACATTCTGATGTTATCACCTGACGCTTCCTTGCCCCTCTTCAATTCATTCCTTCGTTTCCAATGTTCAACCCCATCCCGGACCGTCCCGTCCTTACACCCACGTCCTTTCATTAAACACGAAGCAGGGCACTTAAAAGGGAATATCTTTGGTAGTTTGGAACTTACGGACAAAAAAGTTTCTGCAAGGAGTTTCAGGGGCTAATATTGTGACAGGAGAGTAATCTCTTACTGGGTCAGCTGTTTCGAATCTTCTCGAAAGGAATACTAATTTACATTGGCCTTCTGGCAGGATAGATTGCGCGATTTTCGACGTGGTGGCCAAATTGAGAAGATTAAGAATTGAGATATTTATTAATTAACATTTAAATAGAATCAATAGAACGTTTAATACATTTCTAAATTAATAGTTTTTAAAAATAAAAATTATAAAACAATAATGCAATATTATCACTATAATAAAAGTTTCAAGTATTTTATTACTCATAATGAAAAATATATGAAGTCACAAACTAATTTTCTGTTTTAAACTTTCTATCTTTTCATTAATTAGCAATCCATTAATAGTTTCAAATAACTATTTTGATTTAAGTTTTGATAAACTTGATAATTACTTTTCGTTACACTGGTTCTTGACAGTTTCTTGAACAAGTCAATCTATTATCTATAACAATTATATGAAATCGAATATTACATTAAACAAACTTTCTGTGACGAATCGCGAGTAATAATAAATTTTACTGAAATGAAAAGTCGTGTTGCACTGACGGTGACAAAATTAATAACGTTTGACAGACAAATTTTTATATATAGCCGCAGATAGAAGTAGTCTTCGTGACTCGGCGTATTTAATATCGAAATACAGATATTTACGTAAATTTTCATGAAAGCCATAAGAGTACAATCGGAAATTTGTTAAAATGAAGAGAGTACTGTAATATGACTAAATGCTACGTAAATAGAAACAAACGGAATTAAACATGACGGACGAGAGAATGTTTCCGGCAAATAATACTAATCCATTATACCGTTCGAAAGAAAATAATTGGCAGAAATAATTAATGATAATTGAAATATAAACCACGGGATATATTTAAAGAAATTAATAATAACGGGAAGATATTAAGAGAATTAAATTAAATTGCGGGGAGATATTTTGCATTTATTGACAAATTATCGACTGATTGACCAGGCCGTTACGGTGATTTTTAATATTATCGTAAATATATTCAATTTCCGCTGTTTGAGAATATTCTTATACATTGCGAGTTTTTAGAAAATGTATATGTATATCCATTACGCGAATATGTGTGTTACGTAGCATACGCGTACAAACGCGGAGAGAAAAAAGCTGGGACGAGGCAAACAAACTATCAGCCGCTAGGAAAGTCGGGAAACGGACTTTTCATTCTCGTGCAGCGAGCGCGAGGAAATACGTACGAGAGCACAGCTTTGAATTCGGCGCTCGACTATCACTTGCAGGCGCGTAACTGTACCTGTTTTTGACGCGTTTGTGCTTTCGAACAGCTGTAATAATTACCACCAAAATTCATTGCAATATTGCATTGTTCATAATATTTTTAACTTATTGATTGAACAAAAGTTATGTATTGTATTTTACAAACGCTTTTGCCAAATTCGTTTTACCAATATAGCAATCGTTTAATGTTTTTCATGTTATCCTCACAATGACTAATACAAATAAATGTATATTAAGTAACGCTAAAATAAACGTAAATAAAGTAAATAAGTCACGCACGCAAACGTTTAAGAATATGAATTTTGATAGACAATTATTTTTTTCTTTAGTATTTTTTAGCATTATTTATATATTATTCCTTATATACAATTTTTGTTTCTCATTTCAACAATATCAATTTGAGAGACACTTATTTACGTATCTATTTTATAAATATAAAAACGCTATTATATTATAGATAATAATTAATAATTTATTATTAGAGAATCGTAGTACAATATTGCTCCTAATATTAATTTTTTTGTATGTTTTTCATGTATTTGCACATGGATTTAAATTTTATACTTTTCTGCGACATTTTTGTACACTAAAGCATGTTTCTCTTTAATTACTTTTAGTTATATTTGTCGATTAATTTTTGTAGATGCTTTTTTCATATGGGATATGTACAACTCTTTCATTTCCGCACGAGAATCATGTATATGTATATAGAACCTGAAGTCAAAAATTTCTTGTCGAAACAATGTCGAAAATAAATAAGGCTCGACTCTCCTCCCGCGAGGTCCTGCTCCGCTTTAATTATCGGGATGTGTATCCGGGAACATCCTGCGGTGATGAACGGCACCGCGGCTCTATAAAAAGCGCGAGCGTTCCAGAATCGTTCTACCGTGAGCTATAATTCATGGATGGGAAAAAACAGTATCGGGAAAAAAAGTATGCCGGGAGGAGAGAGAGAGAAAGAGAGAGCGGTCGGGAAAAGTTGCAGTCTCCGCGCCGAAACTGACGACGCGTATTCTCTCCTCGCGGGTTCGCGCTATCTTCCTCCCGCGCTGACGCCATTGTACTCGAGGGTCGTGCATGCCGCTTTGGCATAACAACGTATATTGTACTTCCGAACAATGCTATCCTTCTGTCAGCCTGTACAGCCTGTACCCCTCTCATCCCCGCAATGCCATCGCTCCCCGCCTTATCGCGTGGCGCGGGCGCTCGTCCCTCTTTTTTTTTTCGAGCCGGGCTTTTTGAGGGAATAAACGACACCGCGATTGACAGTTAAGGAGGGTGCGAATAGCACGTGTCATTTCGAACAAGCACCATAAAATCGAAAAATTGATGAGCTAACCTTAGGGGTTACTTCTTTTCCACGAAGTACTTTCACGATCCGATACAATTTTCTTCCGTGATTATCTATTTCTCGAGAATATTTTTAATCGTGACATTTTGTTTCACGTGAACCGAAAGTAATTTCGAAGTTTTCAAGAAGAAAACTAGAGAAAATGCGATATTATCGTACAGTTTAGTTATTGCAATTTTTACAACACAACTATATTAAACTATTGTACAATGAGATAGTGAGATTGTTCGAGCGGAAAATAATGAATTAAGAAAAATGCGCCGAAAAAAATGGATACTTTTCAAACATTACTGATGCTAAACGATGATGAGTAGCAGCTGCTCGCTCAAAAACTCGCTCAACCTGACGACGCCGGATTTCAAAGTCCACTCAAACCACGCGGCCCAACAACTCTCGCGGAAGTACTGGGTCAAGAATTTCCCTCGACTCTACAGTAATGGCAGTCACATAGCTTTCGCCTTCGAAAGTTTCGTTAGAAAGATGACGTACAATTCAGAAATTTTTGTAATCCTTCACTAAAGTAAAGTAAAGGCATCTTATTTATAATTTCATGTACGAAAAATCTTTATTTTGTAACAAATAAATAATAATGACAGGAGAGAAAATGTTAAATAAAAGGGAAAAGAATATATAAAATCCATATGGCACTTATAAAATCTTTCGTTATTGAGTGAAAGAAACCCTCTTTTCGAGTACGGCTGTTCTTTCCATCTTGGAGTTATTGTTTTAGGTTGAGAGCATAAATGGAATTTGCGCAAAAACAGGGGTGACGCGCTTATGCTCCGTTTCTAAATTGAAAATTTGTCTACATTTCTATCCCCTATATCGATTGCTTTTTTTTATCCCTCGGAGAAAATTACATTCTAAATGTGGAATCTCTCTCATTTCAAATGCAGAATTACGAGTGGATGGCCCGTCAGTTGTATCTCACTATCAAAATGTATATAATTATCGGCAACATTTATATTTTTCATTCAAATAATGATCTTTGAATTAATATAAATGTACTTTAACTTTTCAATTATTTTCAAATTATCATATAGCAAAGATGAAAATATCTACCGTACAAATTTGTTCTAGATACTTCTAAAAAGTTTGTTTCATTTACAACTAAATCCTATAGTAAGTTATTTACTATATACGCATTTCGATTTTTTAATTGCCTCAATAATTGTTTATAGCTTTTTGATAAATATAGAAACGTAGAGATAAACAGCTGTGAGAAGGATTGGTATTGGCAATTAATTTAAATTACTATACAATATGCAAACATTTCTTTAATCAGATTGCAAATTACTGCATAATTAAATCGCGGCTATTAAAATTAATTAACCGTACAATTTTGTAATTTCCTTTTTAATTTTGCAAGCTATATGCAAATGATGATATTTATTAATTTATAACAGTAACATATTAATTGATATCCGATCAATTGATATCAAAGTATGACGTCGCGGATTATTTACGTCTGTAATTTAGTACTGCATGCAAATCAACGTGCATCATACGCTCGATTATACATGGCTGAGCTTACGTTCTCGCGCCACGTTCAACGACCTGATTAAAGGTAGAATCGCGCTTGCGTTCTGGCACGTTACTCGTATTCCAACTATCGTTAGATTATCAGTTGGATAACGGCCGATAAACCAACCATCGTTTGATCATCGATAAAGTAAGCCTCAATCCTAAATCAACACGCAGAGAAAATACCTTCCGTATCTCTCGTCAGAACTGATGGAAACATATGTTCCATGATAATTACTAAACTTGTCAAAAGAATGTAAAACATTTAAAGTTGTAATTAAATTATACAAAACTTGACCAATTTTTATAGAGAAATGTAACCATCAAAAATTATTACGATACAATATTGAAAAATTTTATTATTTGTCTTCTTTTTTTGCCACGAGTCTTCAAATAGCAGTGAGTAATCTGATAATCGGATGTGATTAATTGAATAAAATGTACAATAACAATAAATAAAATCAAAAAGATTATTGAATATACCATAAGATTCCACACTTAAAATAACAACAGCAAGTGTATTAACGAGACGCACATGATAAAAGTAACTATGATGAAAGTAATTATTGTCAATTACAAAATATTTAATCTTTTAATACATATAATTGCAATGAAATTTTTGTAATGGGATTATTGTATCTTAACAGATTTGAGAAAATAAATACAGGAAGATAATTACATTAAGAATTTGCAACAAAATTGTACGTTATTCTGTTATGCTGTATCCAAATATGATAATTTGCCTTATAAATTTACATATTGGACACATCTTCTTGCGAAAATTGCGTTAATATACATAAGAGTAGAAAATTGTAGAATATTATATAGAATGTATTAAAGTATGAGTAAAAGAGATACGAAATAAACTAGAGTATTATTTATAAATGAGTAGTCGATTCTTAAATGTTAATAATTAAGGAAACACACATACACATTATTGTGGACGGACACTATTTGCTATTTTCATCAATTGCTATTATCAAATTGGGTCAAAAGGATGAATAATTCATATAATTTGCAATTATATCTAAAATCTGATAAATTCATGAGACACAACACTAATTGGATTCCAAGTTATTGATTATTTGCTTTAATAACAATTAACTTGTATTACTTCTACAACAAAGCAATTCCGAAAATATTTTTCCATAATATAATCTTTCTCGATATTCTCAACGGACGCAAGGCAATGTGAGTGGTTTTATTTATGATTTGGCGCTTATGCAGGCCGCCATATTGCCTCCGCGGTCTGAAATATCACCGCTGCGTTGAATATATTCTGCAATAACTACTCGCCGGCCCATAGTAACGATGCAACAAGCGTTCTTTCTGTTCCGTTTGTAAATAAGTGAGAGGCAAATATTAAGCGACGTCTGCATGGTATGTTACTTGTATATTTATTAATACAATCCGAGTTGATATTTTAATACTAAAAAATAGAATTTCCATGGATTCGGCGCTGGACTTTTCGAGCGAAATACAACAGATGCTTCATAAAGATTGCGTCAACCAAAAAGGAAAAATCTACGGCGCATTTGGAGCTTTACATGCGAAAGTTGAAATATAGATTTTAATATTATTTATTACTGAGAACTAGTAAGATTTAATGAATACAACCGGATACACCCATTTTTCCATTTAATAGATTACATGGTATATGTATATGTATATGTATAGGTTTCATTTATTGCTAGAATAATTAAACACCAAGGAATAAAAAGATAAAAATCAGATATATAAATAAGATTTGTGTTCAAATATTATTTAAAATAAATCAATTTCACAGAATACTTTCCTAAAAAGTTTTATGTTCTTCTTTTGTTTTAATCGATTCTTTTGAAGCTGGAACTAAATATTAACTGTTTCAATCTTGATTCTTTTTAATTAAACAAATTAAGCTTAATAAATTTTGCAATGCTTGGTTATAATTAAAGATAAAATTTTTGAGTTTGAAATAACTGACTTCATAGTATAAACCAAAATACAGAGACTGCATTGATATTTCTCGCATTTTGAATAAAGAGAAAAGATGGCCGTATGTTTAAAAAATCAGTTTATATGCAAATCTCGACAATATTTGCAATTTCAGTTTGTCATATCAGATTCGGTGTTCTATATTCGCTAAGGTAGATCTCTCGAATTCAAATTTATAATACAGAAGAGAAATTTTTAAAGAACGTACATATATCTTAATAAAGTCTAACTGAGAAAAACTATCTCATCACAAAAAAAACTTTGTACAAAAAAAAAACAAGTAAAATTTTTAATAACAGCTTTGTCGAAAAGATTGAAATCGAAAAACAAATATTTTCTCTTGTGAATTTATGTAGTTTTCCAGCTATTTATAATTTTAAATAATAGTAAAAAATACAGAGAGAATTAATATATCTTAAATAATGAATTATTTTGATTATATTATCATTTTTATTATTAAAGATAATGTAGTAAAAAGTAAATTTTATATACACATACAATATCCAAAATTTCTCTCTCTTTGTTGTAATAAACAATTATAAATAACAAACATCACTAATAAATAAAGTTGCGAAATTTCTCAATTTTTCAAAAATTCTCAATATCATTTTGCAATATTATATGTTACTGATTTATGTAATATTTAAAATATAATTTTACATTAATGTATTTTGTGCAAATCTCAACGTAGAAGAATCTTCAATGTTCATTATCGCATTTTGCTGTTAATTTTACATAAAAATCTCCAAATTTTCCGATAAACTCTTCACGAACATCTCGCATCGCCACTTTTCTGCGAATTTTTCATCCGTTCGCAAAGTGGCAAAAATTTCATGGTAAAATTCGTTTGGTCGGTCCGCAAGTCAGCGACAGTGACTCCGGCATTGGCATTGGTGTTGTGCGTCTTGCTGCACTTGCAACGACGAACATGCGGTTCAAGAAGAGCGATACAACCTCCACTTTGGAGTCGGACCGAAATCTCCTGAGTGGTCCAAACGCGCCTTTGGACTCGCTCCGGGTTGTGCGCTTGACAGCCCGCGTCGGCTAACCAGCTGCCTTAGCAGAATCGGTGGAATGGATGGTAGTCGGCCCCGAGATTTCCGGCTCTGTGGAAGCGTCAATGTGTACACATTCTACCGGTAAAGCTCCTTTTGCACGCCCTCACCGCCTTGTACGAGCCGAGATGTCGTCCATTTCCCGGAGTTCCTTTTGGATTTATTCGTGTGACATTGCGAAAGATTTTCCCGACCAGCGGACTATTATAAAAGACTATACGTCTTTTTTTTTCACTCGATGGAAAGATACACGCCAAGTCTATTTATCAACGGAAACGTCTAATTTATATATATCAAATAAAAATTCAGGAAGCTTTGTGGAAGAAAGTTAAAATTTACTTACAGTATCTGTTAATAAAGAATTACGATAAAATACAGATTCATTATTTTCTATAATCTGACATTGTGCCATATAAACTAATTCAAATCTACTAGAAAAATTATAACCATAAAAAATTTAATAAATATTTTATGTAAAGAACTCAAAATTTAATGAACAATTTTAAAGACATTATTATTACATTAAGAACATATAAAGATATTTATAAAAGTATAATGTAACTTATAAAATCTGACACTATATTAATAACACATTAATCTTTTGATGGAAATGTTATAAGTTAATATTAAACAACCTAAAATACATTTTACAAACCAATTTGTAAGAATAGTTCCTTAATCTTTGTACAATGATATCTTATCATTGTATTTTTCATATTTTTAAATGTTTCTCCTTTGGTCTCCTTTAATCTAGAAAATTAGTCCTTAACATTCGAAAGTATATTAAAGTATTCTTCATATATTAATACATGTTTTCGGATATTAAGAATTGATTTCTTGTTTTAAAAAAATTATTAAATGTTGCATGATTAAAGAGATATGTATGTTTCGTTAAAAAGAGGGATATTCCGGGATCGCGTGATTATCATCGGTACTGCATTATTGCTTACATCGTTCTCGAGTCCCAATTGTATCGTAAATAAGTTACAGAACTTCGTCACACAAGTCGTACACAACTTTCGTGAAACACATTCGACGAACTCTCCAGTTGCACTTAGAATTTAAAACTTTCGTAGTGCATCCCGCAGGATTAGTGCAAACGTGCGAACGGGGCTGCGTTACATGTACCATCGTTGCAATCTGTTCATCATGCCGGGCGAAATATGCCATACTGGCTGAAAAAGCACATTGCCCATCATTTCGAGCCGGTTTTTAGGCCGCGCCAGCTTTTATTTTCATGTTCGTAGAACCCCATGGTTTTTTTTTTGTATTTTTATTGTCTATTAGGAAACATGAAAATAGATTTTTTTTTTTAACTGAGTTTTTGAGTGATACTGCCGGCTTTTCATGATGGACGAGCACAATATATGACTTACAAAGTTGTTCAGTTAACATTAATAAAAAGCAAAAATCATAGTGCGCTACATTTGTTGAATTGTACTATATCTGTCGAAATGTATTGTAACTGCGACTTTTAAATCGATTAATCGTTACTTTACATTACCTATGTTAATTTTTTAATTGTCAAAACGATTACTTTTTGCTACTATAATTTAGTTTGAATATATTCGCAACGATATAAACTTTAATTTAAATGTGTGATATCTTCAGTAATTTACTAGGTAATTATGTTTACGGGCTCAGTTGCAGACCACAATTTAATGTATAATATAAAAACGGATGTAACTTTGTCATTAGATATAAAATAAAAAAGTATATATAATATTTTATTAAATTGCGTAATAAAATCTAACATGTAACATAAAAAAGAGAATTTTTATTGTTTATTCGTTGATGTTTCTTCTAGTATTAATAAGCATTAATGTAGTTACTAATATTTTACAAATATATTCTAGAATTACATTTAATTATCTGTGATTGTTTTCAATTCATTATCTCAAATCTCAATTTTTTTAAGTAATCTCAAATTTTAATAATAAAAATATTTTCATAATTAATTAATTTCTTTCTCAAAATTTGTTGACATATTATTTATCTTGATGCTAACACGATCATAGCATATATTATTGTATAAAGATAAAAAGTTTGCTTATTAAAGAGTCCTCCTTCGAATATACCTCGGTGAAGGTAAGGAGATATTATAGGTAAATTTACCATTCGTTATGTGAGTTTACCCGCCTCGAGGCGGGTTGCCGAGAATATGAAATTGTATCAGGCTGCTTAACGTAATTCGTGTTCCCATGCAGATCGTTAATGTCGCCCGAGTGACCATGAATGGCATTGTAACGTAATCCACGATCCTTATTTCGCACTTCAGTGGCCGATAAGATGAATGTTATCGACTTCCCTTTCCCATTTATGCTCTATCGACGCAAATGATCCCAGGACAATGACAAGCCTCGAGATATTCCTCACGTTATCTCGTTTAATTTAATGATTTACCGTCTTATTTTTCTTCTTTTGTATTATCGGATTCCTCACTCGTCTGTTAGCGCGTATCTGTGGCAATATTTTATTAGTTATCGCGAAGATTTGAATCATGTTAATGTTATCATTTCACCTAAAATAATCGATAGACCAACTACTTTTGGATATGATCTTCTGACAATTTAAATTATATATAATTATCTCACTTCCGGTAAATTTCCAGCGACAAATGAGAATTATTTTTCGAAAATCTTGGAAGGATTAAATGCGAGGACGTGGAAACAATGCACCCGCGAATATTTGCTGGGCTCGCGATCGACCGGCCGTTAATAGTGCGGGCCTCCGGAACGCGCGTATCGAGATATCGATCTCAGCGGTGCTTCCGGCATGACCCGTCCAAGCTGAAATTTCGGCGGCGGAAGGGGCTAGAAACAGGTCAGCCGGAAGTTGTCGATGTACAACGCCGCGTTCCCACGCAGGTTATTATCGTCCTACGAAGCCGCATCGCAGGCCGGCCGGTAATGTTATCCCGTTTACAAGATGTACATAAAGTTAGCACCGCCATTTTATTTAAAAAAAATTATAAAAAATTTTGCTAAGTTGTGCTAAGTTTATGCTACATTGTGCCGTAAAAATTAGTCACACATTTCAAAAGACAAGCGTCAAATAAAAAAATAATTAATAATAAGTTTGTGCTACATTGAGCCGTAAAAATTAATCATCTATCTCGAAAGACAAAGCGTGAAATAAAAAAATAATTTTTTTACACTTTTAAAATGGCGGTGCTACTTCATGTAGATACATCAATGGAACAAGTAACTCACCGTCGGCCGTCGGTCGTCGGCCGTCGCTGTTGCCTTACTTCCCCCCCCGTTTTCGGCTATCCTTTTCCACAATTCTGTAATTCCTCGTATTCTTACTTCACACAATTACACTATCACTATCACTTGAATGACCTTATTATATTGAATGACCTTGCACTATCACTATCACTCGAGCGGCATACGCCATAGGTAAGCGACGGAACGAATTCGATTGGATTATCGCGACGATTTTCGAAATTTCGAAGACGATCGGGCGGATTAGGAAACGCGCCGGACGATCGCCTATTGTTTGATTCGACACTTCCGATGTTTAAAACTTGTTCGTTTGCGATGTTCACTTTCAATAGCTCTGCGACGAGATCGAGATATATCTTGAGATATACAAGTGCACTTTTCGAAAGAAGAAACCTAACCTAACCAAAACGCGAGCGAGACTCGGGCTAGCGCTTTTAAAATCTCAAAATTAATTTTTATATCGATAAAATAAAGAAGAATGATGTGCGAGCAAGCTTTTAAGCAAGCAATAGGTGCGAATTAAACCGCGACGGTCCGCGACGCGCTTGAAGATATGCTCCGAATGCTCCGCGCACTTTGCATGTTTCTCATAACCATTGTTCAAAAATATAACATCACTGTCATGGTATAAAGGATTAATAAGACCGAGGCGATCGCCCGTTACTCGATTCGACACCCCCGACATTCATCCATACGCGATACTCACTTCCCACGGACAAAAAGTCGCGCGATCGCGGAGCGGTCAACGCGACGTCCTCGCGCTCGGGTCTCCGCGACGGAACTGAAGACGCTAGGCCCCAAAACCGAAAGACAGCGACGAAAAACGCTGCAAAAAACGCAAACGCACCCTGGCCGAGCGCACTTCGAGGAATTGAGCTCGGAGCTCGAAGCGAGCGCGCCTCCGAAAAAAAGTGTCATAACATTGGCGAGACGAGCGAGACTCCTTTTAAGGAAAACCAAAAAACTAATCGTTTCCGCGAACGCCTATAAATCAAACGCGACATTTCCAGGAATAAGTCCGCGTGTCCCCGATGCTCGACTCGGGCCGAGATTTCGACACACGAGCCAATCATCTTGCAGCCTTTACGAAAAGTAGCACTTTTATTGGCTAGGATCGAAATCTGACATCGGATGTGTCCGCGTGGACACCCAGGAGGCTCGAGCCTTGCTTCTAAAATCATAATTTTTATAACTGCGAAACAAAGTATATAAACTGTTTTTGTCGCTAAATGAAAATGGTGGTGCTGGCAAAAAATAATTTTTTTTATTCGATGCTTTGTCTTTTGAGATAATTCATTAATTATTTTTTAAAAATAAAATAGCGGTGCTAACTTCATATACATGTTTACAAGCCCTTATTTCACAACCCACTACTTTGTAAGATGAGCCACACGAACCGACCCTTATTTCGTTTTTCGCGAGATTTGTTCAAGTCGCGATGCTGCTAGATAGAAGTATTTTTCCTCCGAGATGGGAAAGTTACAGAGTAATTGAAAAAATTTGGAGGAAAAATAGAATTCGGCGCAGAAAGGAAAGAAAAGTTAGAGAACATCTATTAAGAGACAAATTAATTGATAATATATCAATTAATAATATCAATACTTTCTATTTATAATTTGGAATTTTTTAAAGTTAAGAGCTTTTTTAAAATCTGAAAAATGTACAATCACAAATGTAGAGGAATTAGAGTGGCATAATAAAAAGACTAAAAAAGGAAAGTATATAAATGTCTAATGTTTCGTTATAATTAGTTTTGGAAGGAATTCTCTGATACTACTAAATCTGTTTACTGAATACAAGCTATTTAACAATACGATTTGACGTGACAAATATTGTATTCAATTAATAACAATGCGAAGGATGTGATACGGTTTCGTGCATATGCAGTTCATATTATTAATTTACGCGCATCCGCTGTTAGATATAGTAATAACATCGTAATTATAGCATCGGAAATCTGATCTAGCTTTATTCTAAATACGCGAACTGTATTTAACAGTATAGGTACTGTATCTAAAATAATATCATGCTTTAATTTTTTAATTTGATAAGAATATGTATATAGTTTCTTTGTTGAAATTTAAGATATAAATATATGTATAATCGTGAATTCATGTAATTACGAGATTAATTTTACAAGTAACGATTTATTACCCAAGCAATAATCGTAAATTGCAGATATCTACCATATATGTATAATATTGACTGACGGAAGAGGAAACGCATGATACGTGTAGTACTAAATATAATTTTGCGAGCCGGATAAATCGCAGAAAATGAAGATCTCTTGCATGCGGATGTTTCTGTACAATCGAATAGTCGTGTTATCATAGCTGCAATGTTATCACTGCAATTCGTGCATAAATGGCTTTCGTCATTAGTAAGAGAAATTAGCTGAAATTTTGATCGCGCAAACTAGCTTTTATCTGGCTGTTAATTACAGCCAGATTTATTTCTATGTTATATGATTAGTAAAATTCTTTTTATCAAAAGTTGTCAAATAGTTTTATAATTTAGTAAATATTTGCGCGAAAAAAACAAGAATAATATCTAAAGTGTAAGACTTTTCAACATTTGCAAAATCAACATTTTTTTAAAAAGAATTTTTAAATGTAATTAGTTATAAGCTTTTGGAGAAAATTCTATATATTCTATATACTACCGGAGACAGATAAAGAGCCTTTAGATATCGCTGATACAAAATCCAAGTTAATTATATTGTTTACTCTCAAGTTTAAGGCGCTTGGATAAAGACATCTAATTAACTTGTTTGTTTTATTCTTAAATCTCTAAAAGAGCTATCCCAAGTTTAAATCTGAGAATTTAATTTGGATTAGTATAATTCACTGGACTTATTTTGTCCTCAAAGTAAAAGCTCATTTTCATTAGTGAACAAGAAAAAAGATTAAATTCTAAAAAGTATATCAATATATTAGCCCGCGAAACAAAACGAGATTAAAGTCTTGAAGTCCGAAGTCTTGTTTCAGGCGACATAAATAATAATAAGAAAAATTATACCTACAATTAAATAAAAAAGGTTGAATGAAAAATATACCATTTTCAGTCTGAACTAGGTAATCTAATAATATTTCTGTGTGAATTTTTTGTACATTTATTTTCACTTGTGTATCAATTATTTATCGATTTTGGGACATAGTTCTTTGTTGAAACAGTAACTCCATATAAACCTTAAATCGATAATCGTTTAACTTTTGATGCTAATAAAGCATCCCTTTAAATTCTTTACAATAATTTAAAACTTATATAGTGATTAAACTTAGCCCGATCGAAAATGACATCTTTTCTATTTAATTAATTTCCCAAAATATTCTATTTAATAATTTCCCAAAATATTTTAACAAAATTAAAAATGTTACTTCGTTACGTTATGAGATTTAAATTATTGGCGCATCAGAATATTCAAAATTTCAAACCACGTTGAGGTTAAATATATATAAATAATATTAAGTTTAGAAATCTTTTCTTTAATTGTTTAAAACGTAAGTGTGACAGAGGAATTTAGAAATATATTATTTTAATTCGATTCTATTTCAAGCAGAATACTGAGAATTAAAATTTATTAATTATGGTCGGATTAACATTTAGTTATTTACTTTTGTTTAAGTTACTCGCGCATGTAATATAATTACGCATGCGTATAATTACATTATAATTATTGAAAAAATGCGTAACTCGTTGCATTTCACGTTGACGCTGTTGCACGTTTAATCACATGAATTGTTCATTACAGAAATCTTGCCCGAGACAATAAATAGTAAATATTTCCATCTCCCGCTTTTTTATTTTCCTCGTTAGTATGCAATAAATATAAAAAAAGGAATAATTATACTAAGCCATAACAATTGTTGCGCTCAATCGTCACACCGGGAAGCATTTTTAAACCTCCACGGCTGACTTATTTAAGCTCCTCTAGAATAATTGTTCTCGTGGGAGTGATTAATTCAATGACGAAATCGAAAGGTATAGAGTTGAGTTCTTCACCTCACCACTTCCAATCGTAACGAGAGGGAGGAAACGAAGACAATTCGAGAGAAGACGGTCGACGACCTCGTTCTTCTCACCCTCGTTATTCCTCTCCACCGCTCTCAGTCGCATCTTTTTCCTTCGTCGCATCCGAATGGAAATCGCGTTACGAACGATCGCAGTGCAAACTGTAAATTATCCTCGACACCGCTAAATCCTGTTGTCACGCGAAATGTCCATCGTCTCTAATTGTCAAGTTGACAACAAATGAATATATCAAGAGTTATCAAGAGAAAAAGTGAACTTCTCAAAATTATTCTTACTATAAATTTTTAATTTTTAACAGATGTATAAAACTTAAAGTTAAAATTAAATTTTAATTTAAGCCCCATATTATAAAAGAGAAACAGACAGAAAAAAACTCTTTTTGTGTAAAAGAGAAACCTTATACCGACACATAGATAAGATTGGTATTTTGCTAGAAAGCTATTAGTAAAAAAATCTTCTAATTTTTTTAAGTACAGACGAATTATTAAAGATGGAAATAAAATTGTCTGATATATTTTTATGCAAATTGATACTTGAAATATAAAATTATTAAAAACGAATGTCTAGGTTCTCAAGTATTTTATAGAAACTTTACCTAAAAGTAGAACTTAATTTTTCGGATCATTACCGTCACATGAAAATGCATTTACGTGTAAATAATAATGCTACAGTCACGAAGCTCCGTCCTCACTTTCTTCCGTCTATTTCTTAATCGTAAACGGAATGCCGTTGTCGTGTCGCAAGAAACGCGCTCGGAGCTCTCGCAAACCTCGACGTGCAAAATGCAAAATGGCGTGTGTTGCATTAAAAAGCAGCCCGCCTCCGAGCGAGCGCACGAACGCCTGTTATATATATTTTATTTCGTTCGACATAGTGGAAATGCGCGCACGCGGCTTTTTAAAACAAAGACACCGTCCATTGTGATTTATGCCGCGGCTTCCGCGCTCCTTTCTGATACCGAGAAGTTACGTGAATAATCTATCATGTAATCGTCCGGACGAAAGTAAAACAAATGGCACTGCTTTCGGAAAGCTTTTAGCTTCGGAAAACCTACTGAGGCTTTTACTTCTATTTCAAGAACGGCGCGACGAGCGATACCTTTTATTTATCAACGTCCAATAATACGGCACTGCCGCGCGCGCTCGCGGTATCAGTTATGATTCATAATCATTTCGAGCAAGGGGGAAGAATCATTCCGAAAATATCACGAATTCGATAAAAAAAAGATCGACATCGTTTGGAAATAGAATTCTCGATTTATACTTAGATAAAGGAAGACTATATTTCGATGCATTGCCCTAAATTTTACAAAAATGAAAAATGAAATATCCATGTATGTATAACGTCAAGAAAGAATTATTCCATAAATATTATACGATAGTATATATATCGTCAAGTGTCCATAAACTAAAGTGACAAATTCACAATAATTTCTACAAATTAATATTCATCTATAAAAATTGCTTCCAAGCAAGATACTTCCTCCAAGAGTTCCGCGGTATTTTCCCACAGAATTCAAAATTCAGACATTAATGTCATCATCGTTTCCATAAGAAATTCCTCGGGATTTCGGAATCCGCATGCAAATTTTATGGAAATGCGGTACGGCGCCTCGACGTCGCAAAATTTCAAATGTGACGCTGTCGCGCTCGCGAGCCGCCTTTTATTTTACATGGACTAATATGAGATTTTACGAATCATGTGCGACCCATTAGGGCCCATGATTATTACAAGATGGGATGTATGAATAATATATTGCGCGAGACTAACAGCATTGCACGACCCATAGGAAACTAAAGGCTCTTGTCAGAATTTTCCTGTAAACCGTGACGACGGATTATGCTGAACTATATCTCATTTCTCTCGTAAGAATCGACACCATGCTCGGAGCATGAATAATGGATTATATAAATAAAAATGGAAGAAACAATGCCGATGCAGAGCGAATGCTTCGGTTTCTATTTTGCAGAACGAATGAATTCGATCATCCGATCGCGACTTTCATATTTGCGCAGGCTTTTCGACTTATCGATTCACGTGGATGAATTATTGCTAATGCAATCTGTGTAAGTAATATGTACATACATCGCACGCGTATAAAAAAAACACGTACGAGACGCATCGATTGTTCTGTTATTTCGTAATTAATTTCAATTGGCGAATAAATAATATTTGCAATCATATCCAAGTTTGCAGCTACTATTATTTCAAATTTAAACCGACCTTTATATCAAAAATTGCAATAAGCATGCACGGTTACGGTCATGGCATAAATTAAGTGTTGCGATGAAAATTAATCAATTATTTCAAACTGCTAGAAAAAAAGTACATCTCGTAACTTACCTAATTCCGGACCGCACACTCTTGGTATAATCTCCAAAATGGCGCTGCACGACGGATCCTCGAAGCACAATTGGCGGGCGTAGAGGCAATTCAGAATGGCCATCGGCACCTTGATGCCGGATCCTGAAACAAGATCGACGCCGTACATATTAAAACGCCAGTCCGCACATAAAGAATGCACCTGTAACATTTTTCTCGCGCCGCAGCGCGGCGGGCAAGATTAAAACCCGACGTTACGGTGGAAAAGGGGGGAAAAAAAAATAAAAAGGGAATTCCATTGAGATCAGTTCGCCAGCGCCGAAAAATTCGGGAAATTCGTCGTTATTACGGCAAATTACCGCGCGACAAAATGCTGCTCGCAAGATGGAGGCGCAAGGGAGGAAAAGCGAGAGTGCGCAATGATTTAATATCCCCGCGATAAAACGTTTCCGTTATTTATAACTAGCCGACGTGAAACTCTCCGACGACGACAAATTATATTTCATTAGGCGCGCACGGATAGTTTGAATGAGAACGGAGAGTCGTGAATAAAACGGGCGCCTGTACCGACTCGTCATAAATCAGCACAAATAAATTATGACGTCAGAATGAATTTTTTTCATTTAGACGGATAATTTGCGTTTCGGATGCAAAAAATTTATTGTAACATCGAGAAGTTAGTTGATGCAATAATAGGATTAGTAAAAAGATTCGTGATCTCAAAATTACAATTTTTCAGAAAGATTTTTGCGATAATCACAACAGAGAGCTATATCGAGACGTACGTTTCAATATCGATGAATCAACAGACGTTAAATTAAAAGCGATTGAGAAAGATTTTAAAAATCTATCAGCTCAATTTGCATTAGCTTACATTGTATAAGATGTTTCTGTAATCATCTTTTTTAAATTGCAGATACTAAAGAATAAAATGGAAAAAAAAATATTTGTTCAAATATCAATCAACTCTGTGAAAATTATGTTACTAAAAAATACGAAGATTCGAGGAATCTGCTGAAATAAAAAAAAAAAGCTTTGAGCTTCCAATAACTTTTATAATACGTCCGAATTTTGCGCGAATTCTGCAATTCTCAATTCCGTTCATTTAAACGCACGGAGATTTGATGCTACCACCATATTTTATCGATTGTTTACTACGCGAATTTTTTTGTGACCACAAACACGGTAAATTGCCGAGCATGTGCATATAAAGTAAATTGTGTCGCCATTAATGTATCGATAAAGCTGCGTCGAGATGAATCGGGTTTTTTGATTAATCAAACGATGTGATCAGCCATGCATTGAGCGTAAAAGAGCGTAAAGCAACTTTTTGATTTCACCAATTTGCGATATGATATATCTATCCTCTTGCGATTCGCTTTGTTTAATTAATTTCTCTCCATGCATTTAACATGGCTGTTATTGGACATTTGAATGCGGTTTGTCTTATTGTTAATATCCTTTTACAATTACAATTTTTTAATAAAGAAAAATTAGAATTAATGAAAAAATGTTTGGTAAAATAAATATCACATGAAAAGATTGTAAATTCTATATTTTCCAGAATTAAATAAAGAAATCAAATTTCTTGCTTTATCATGCAATTTGGTTATGGAAGATAGAATATTACCTTTAGTAAGATATCTAAATTAAACATAATCTTTTCTTTCTGTAAATCTTCTTTTTTAAAATTAACGTAAATATATTGTTTTTTAAATTGAAATTGTAAACAAATTATGCACAAATGATAAGTAATAACGACAAAGTTTAAACGACAATTTTTACATGGACATAAATATTTAAATTATTATGGAAGAGAGTTCAGTTATTTCTCTCCAAAAGGTATTTCTTCTTCGTTTATTACAAAGCAATACATCGGATGTCAAATAATATTTTCGTCCTCTTGCTCATCTATATTGTCTCAGTACGCGGTGTTGAGAATTGAATCGCCACCGTGGAAATGTCTTTTCGCATTACTACGTCTACCGGAAATGTCGTTGCCTGCGGGATTACATCCCGTGAGATGAACGGACGAGAGCACCGGAGGAGAAGAGGATCACGAGCGTCGCTTATGATACCTTATGATATCACAATGCGTCCCCCATGCGCGCACAAATTTGTTTTGCGTTTGATGTATCGCGCAATACGGGAATAACGGGAATACGAATCCTTTCATCTCTCTTCGGACGACGACGAAATTCTCAAAGATGCTGAGTACTTTCAGAAATGGCTGTTATCAAAGGCTTCATTCGGTGCTCGCGATTGCAAAAATCCGTCTATTTCGGCGAGGCAAGACGGCATTGTGACCCGGGCTCTTTCAAAATAGCTTGCGTGGTTCGCAAAATCTCGCATCTCCTACAGAATTGCTTCGACCGTACCGTAGATTGTAAATCGATGAATATTTCCCCACGCGTAATTGAATTCTCATCTTATTGTTAGTCTCCCTCTCCCTCTCTTTGTTCCTCTTTAAAATTCTATTCCCTAAAATTCCTAACATTTAATTACGCCTTGGTAACAAAAATGAATAAATATCCATATATTGTATTTGTTTATTAACCGCCATTCCCCGCCATTTCCCGCCCAGGCATTATATCATTCGCATAAACGACTGAAAAACGCCACTTTTAATCGACTGCATTAACGTTACCGTTCCGCTTATATTCAAGAGCATTAACGTCCCCGCTATATACCAGTTAACTGCTGCTGCTATAAATTCTCCCCTTATTCACATAGGACGATCGGAAAAATCCCGCTGTCACAGCGCTGCGTCCGAGCGAATGCACGCTCGAGTACGGCCACGAGGTGACTACGCCTCGTATAGAGAATTTTTTTATAGCCGCTCGTACCGCCTAACCGTCCTCTTCCAACCCTCTGCTTGTCCTCGCTTCTCACCGAACGTTTCATAATTAATTACAGGCGCGGGAGAGGGAACAGTCCGTTTTTCTTTTATCGACTTCCGTTTCGCGAGTGGCTCGTAAAAATCCGTGTGCTCAGTTTTTGCAGCGTCTCTTTCGCTCTCCCTCGCTCTCTCGTGCCTGCTTTATTCCATTTCCTTCATTCCACGCTGTCCTCCGCCGCTCTCTTTCTCTCTGTTTCTCATTTTGAAAAATCTCAACAACTTACTGCCGCGACGAGAAACAAGCAAACAATTGCGAACGAGCTGTTAAACTCGAGGAGCGTAACGATGAAAACGCGTCGAGGAGGTCCGTTAACTGGAGCATTCCTGACGTTGCTAAGAGAGCTGATAGAGACATCATTCGACCTACATAATTGCTTCTTTAAAGAACCCCGAATATTTTTAGTAAAAAAGGGTTAATTTTGACATTGAATATGTAATTTTTTTTATCCTCCTAATAATTATTGATTTAGAAAGTTATGTCCACTGATACTTTAATCAGAAAAAATAAAATAAGTATAGCAATAAGTATTTCAATTTCGGCAAAATTTACCGAAAGCCATTTTCCATTAAAAATGTTCGAGGTCTTTTAAAACAGTACTACATATGAAAATTTATAATAGTTATAAAAATTACAAAAGTTTTTACAATAATGTTTCAAGAAAGATTAAGAATTACTGTCTAACCGATTTTAATTATTCATAATGTAGACTACATGTATACAGCAATTTTACCTCAGCATAGCATGTCAATTGTGCACGCGAAAAAGATCGACACTCATCTATTAAACTTGCTCCGGAAACCACCCTCATTAAGGAAACACGAGCTCTAGTAGATACACGATGTCCGTAACTGTACGCCCGCCTCGCACCAGCGCATACTTGCACTTTCAAATTTTTTCGTGGCACGGCTTTTCTATTCCGGCTACAAATCGGTTTTTAAACCGAACGTTCCTTTAAAATTCAATTTAGCGAGTGGATTTCGCGCGCACCCTTGCTCTCAAGATGCACAGCGCTTTATGTCCTGCATTAAAAATGAGTGGCACTACTTATTTTTCTTCCCGCCGTCGTTAACCGGGAAAGTGCCTCCGCGAAAGACGGTGCACGGAAAGAAAGAAGAGTGGCAGAGACGGATAAAGGCAGGCAAGGAGAAAGAGTGAGAGAGAATGAGAGAATAAGGGAATTCCCATTCGCCTAAAACAACGGGCGATTATAAAACCGCGGCCAGGAAGCGGCAAAAACGTTCGGAAGGTGGGGAAGAAAGCTGCACGCGGCTGCAACGAAGAATAATTATGCCGTAGGAGGACGGCAACAAACGGTGGTAAGGAGGAGAGGTTTCTAGTTTCGAGCTTAATAAAGCGAAATGGAAATATTATTCCACCCTTTTCCCCTTTTTTTCTCTCTTCGTTTCTCTCGCAGCTTTTACAATGGGTTGATGGAGCACAAACAATGTACAGGCGTTTGTGAAAATCAGAACTTTTATATCCGATAATTCGCGGTAAAGAACTGTAAGGCAAAACGTTTTCTGAGAAAAATAGTCAGAAAGCTTAAGCTCTCCTACGCTCTTATTCTCTAAATTCTAAATATCTCAATTATTAATATTTTATTAACATATTTTTTATATTCTCACGTTTTTAAACTACACACAGTTTTGAAAAAAGATTACTTGTAATAGAAAAGCCAAAAGTTTTCTAGTACTAAATAAGTAGATTAAAAATATGTATATACATTATATATAAAACATATTAATTATAAATTAAGAGATATATAAATTTTACACATGTATATATAATAAATATAAAGATAAGAATTTAGGAAAAAGTCTCTGTTGCATTTAATATACAATATAATCAGTATTGCGAGATTTATGACGTATCCTGTATGAAATATACTTGATAATTTTTATCAAATAATCCGGCAATATTTTTATCGGACGCGTATTTTTCAAAAAAATCAGATTGGACGAACAATGTTTGCCCGATCGATTCACAGGCGTGTTGTGAAAATCGGACGACCATCGGTCACAATTATGTAGACGTGTTGATATTCGAGTACGTTGCTGGGTGAGGCGAGGCACACGCAGGTTTATCGCGATGAATCATAATGCGTCGCATGATTACAAATTACGTGACTCTCCCTTCGTCCTCCGCGCCCTTCCATCATGTCGGCATTATTGTGGGAGTGGATATCTCGATATGTCTAGAAACTGGATTACGACTGTACAATGTGGCGATACAAGCTACTCGCGGGGATAAAGGGTTTTAACATGCAGTTGACAGTTAAACGGAAAAGCGCCAAAAATGACAGATTATGCTACTGTGGTAATTACTTTGAAAGACATAAAATTTGAAAACCAACAATAGATAAATTTAAAAACAAGAAAAAGAATAAATAATCCTTATTTAATATAATTCCGGGAAATAATTTTTCGAAAATTCTCTTGAAGAGAAAAGAACGTAATAATATTGCATACTTTATACTTTAATTAACATAGAAAATAATGTAATAATATTGCATACTTGCATACTTTAATTAACATAAAAAAGTTAATAATATTAAGCTTTTATATAAATACATAAAAAATAATATCAAAAAGACACTATTTATTCAATATTATATTTATTTTTAAGTAAAAGAGCAGTTTATTGCGAATAAGATATCAAGTGACGTGGTAGCATTGCGACATCAAGTATAAAAAGAGCAACTGACTACGTGACTACATCGCTGCGTAAACGCTACCATGTTTATTCAGAATTCTTACGTCAAACGAACTTTTGAGCGAAAAATATCTTACTAAACCTACATTCAAAAATCTAAGGATACGTGTGTTGTATAAAATAATCTTTTAATTTGATTAAATGATGACTTGGCACGCCAAGGTTTTACACTTTGATTTTAAGTCTCTTTTGTAGAATTTAAAATGAAATAAAGTTACAGAATAATAAATTAAACTTTTTAATTATAAACATAATATATCTTAAATATAAACATATTTTTAAATATTTAAAAAAATTTTAAGATTTGAATTTGTTGCCATAATACTTGAATAATTAAATCAATTATACGTATGTGTTTTGGAGCAATTAATTTTTTATTTAATGATACATTTTTAAATGTTTTTAGATATTCACTGACATTTATATTTTTAATTTTAGTATGGTTTATTATAAGTATTTTATTATATCATTATTTAATTTTACAGCTAATTTAAATATTTTATTAATTCTGGCGTTTTCTTCTGGAATTATCAAATCACAAGCATAAATTAATATATTTATAAAGAGTCATATGCAGTTTCAGCAACAAATTTAGCATTTATACAATTTTAGCATTTATATACTATTCATAAACTTTTTCATTATATCATGTACATAATTTAAATAATTCGAGTGAACATTTTTAGAAGGAAATAACAAACGAGAGAGATGTTATGTTAATTATATATTTCACAATATTAAATTTAAATTAGTTAAAAAAGAATGTGGAATTCTATGTGAAAATCTATATAACGATAAAAAATACCTTTAAAAATAAACGCATTTTTTAAAATGTTAAATGTCAATTATTTTGATGATAAAGAAATTGTAAATTTATCAAATATCACACTTCTGGGTAATATGAAAAAATTATTTATGGCTTTAGTAAACGGATAATTGAGCTTGACGAGCTGTGGTCACAAATAAAATTCTGAGGGGGCAAAATCCAATAGGGAATTCATTGATTAAAGAATGAATGGACGGCCGAAAAATGTCGACTTCAATTTTCACCAGTTGGCGCAACACATTCCCCCTTTTAATTTATTCGCTTTCTGCTCAATTTTTTTTCCATTTGCTGTGAAATCTTTCAGCGCTAAAATCGCATCGATTATACTCGACTTTTTTATTTTTATCGAAGTATTTTAATGTGCGTAAAAAAAATTTGCAAAATTACGAATTATTTCATTCGATGATTAAATAATTAAAATATTTATTCAATAATTTGTAATATTTATATTATTTAATTATTATTGAGCATAATAAAAAATAAATTTGTTATAAATAATTTTATCTGTAAAATTTAAAGATACTTTATAATTTATCTTTCACTTATAAATATATACATATACATATATATTTATAAACAAATGTATATACATATTTCATAATATTATAAAAATTATAGAAATCTAAGAGAATGAATTATAATTTTGATAAAATAAGTTGCCGAAGAATTTTATGTTCTTAAATTATAAAGACAGCACGTGGAGAATCTTTTCCTTATCAAAGCTTGTCGGTTTGATGAATTAAACGAGAGCGAGTAGGTTCCTTCGGGATCTGGATGTCGCAGTGCCGCGAGCCGAGTCGCGTTATGCGGCATAATAATTATAGTCCTTCGTTCGCGACTAACTTTGCTGAGTGGAAGTTCGCGCGAGGCTAACTCAATTGAGGTACAGAAAAAATGGAACTTAATGGCGCTTCTCTCGAGAAGTCCCTATAACAATTTCGACCCAGACCCTTACCGAGTATCGTATGCTAGGTTCTCAGAAAACAATAAAATCTCGCCTTGCGTCTCAATATCATTTTCAGGAAATAGATACTTATATGCGTATATCGCAATATTCTCAATTTATATGCGAGCAGCTGCGCAACGCTCAGATGTGTTGCGATGACAATAAACTTATTTTCTGAACGAGTCTTTGTTTTTATAAATTATAAATCAAGCGTCATAACAGAATTCTTACCAATTCTCTCACAAAAATTATTATAAGATCTTTTATTATTCTATATTAAAATTTTTTTTTAAATGAAATCAAATCTGTGTATTTTAATAGATTTTTATATTATTAATATTAATATGCAAAAATGTTTTTAAATTATAAACTTTATATAAACGCTGCAAATTTATAATAAATTTTAAATCTTAAGTTTCTTGTATTTATCTTCAGTTTCTTGTATTTATATGTACACATATATTTTCCATATATTCTTACAATATTATTACTAACATAGAAACTTTTATAAATACATTATAACAGACTTGACTAGCAATTTGAATGGTTTTTTAGACTTTTTAATTAATAACAAATACGTTTAAATATTTTCTAGAAAATATAGAAATGTGACTATAGATACTAACTTTAGTTTATTAACTTTTTCGAAATAGTTGTAACTCATCCCTTGGTTTCTACAATCTTTTCAATATCATAAGTAGTAGTATCATAATACGCAATATCATAACTTGAAATCCAACGTGATCATCAGCAAAACAAAGGAGAAAATGTCAATGATAAAATGAAGAAAGAGAGAAACAGTGAGAGAAGGGAAACTTTCTTCGGCAGCGTTGTTTCCCGAACGGGAAAATTCCTTATCGCGGCTCTCGTCTAGGGGGAAATCCATCTGAGCATTTTCGTGCGCGGATATATTTAATTATCTCAGGCAATGGCAGACTAAGGCCGGTGCCGGCGAAGTAGAGGATAATTCCGGCGAAACTTTCGCGCTCGAACTGCACGTCGCGACCGCCCTGGTGGAAAGTATAACTCTCCTGTCTTGTTAAATATAGATCCAGTTGGCAATTGGAACTTCTGTCCAGTTACTTTTGTCCTGTTTCTCTATCTCTCTCTTTCTACCTCTCTTTTAGCATCCCTTTTTCATATTACAATCCTTTCCATTCGCAGAAGATGGCCGATATTGCTCGCTTTTGTCTGCTCTGCTATATACTAGCATCTGAGAAGGATAATTGACACTAATGAGGAAAAATACGAATATTTTTGAATGTATTGATTTGATAATATATTCGCAAAATGAAAACAAAAATAGCTCTTCTTAATAACTTTTAGCAAAATTTCAATAATACAATGTTTGAAATAAAATACATTGAATAACTGCTCTATTACCAGTTATTTCTAAAAGAAGTTTTAATTAATATGATAACTTTAAATATATACATATAATTGCCTATAAAAAACATTAATTTATTTTATCTATTTTCGTATTAAATTTTATCAATGGTTTTTAAAGTTTGATAAATGATAAAGAGAAATTTGTACAATATAAATTAAATTTAGCAATTTAAACCTCCAAAATTTTATTTTAAAAGGACTTTTTTGATGATTCTATTAAAAGTAATAGCTTCATCATTCGCCAATACATCCAATTTTAGATAAAATGTAATTTTTACTTTTTTATATTTCACAAATACAGAAAAGTCAAGAATAATAATAAATTAATAGTTTTAAAAATGATTAACGTTGGCAATATCGATCAGATGTATGTACACACGGGCGAAATTTTAAATCTACATCCACACGTTGATTCACAGGGAACAGCCGTTTCATTATGAAACGCGTTTTACAACGAGCGGCCTGCTTTATCTCGCGGCCGGGAAAGTCGCGATTTTTCAGCCGCTTGTTATCGCGCGGCCGACCGCGCGTTGCATAATTTGTTGGGCGTCCCCTTCGCGGTCGCGCATCGCATCCTCAAAATCCGGAAAATCCTCTTAGCATTCATATCCGGCTGGCTGACTCGGATACGAGGATTACACCGATTACCACGCGAAAAATTATCCTTCTCGACGACGCATACGGCGAAAACGAGCGGAAACGAACCGGTGAATTTAGCACAGAGTGCATTGTCTCTATAGCTCCCATTGCTCGCTTACATTATACGGAAATTTAATTCCCATATTATTGGATTATTTCGAAATAATGTAATCTCATTTCTAAGATAATACACTTAAAAAATTTATTTATTATTTTAATTGAATTTTCTAGAAACTGAACTTTGTACTCTGATAACATGAAATTAATAATTATATTTCAAGGTTATTTATATTACCTTAAAACCAAACCATCATTTTGAACGAGGTCAAAGTATTTTTACATATTTATGTTTCAACATAAAAATAATTTGCAATCTTGATACTTCTTTCAACTTATTGTAATCGATACTTTATATTCGATACATTGTGTTTTATGATATTTCTGACATTTATTATTCAACAATAATCTGTACATCGAATAGAGGGCACAGTTTCCGTGTGAAAAACTACGCTACATGTTTTTCAAATTTTTGTAATAGAATTTTGTTTTATATAGGCTCTCTTTTTTTCCCGTTATTCTTTTCCACGGACAAAATACATTATGACACAATTGCTCTGTTTGACACATCGTCAGAGTAATAAAACAGGCGCATTAAACGATTTTCATCGAAAACTTGAACAACGCACGCGCGAATAGCAGAGCAGAGACGAAGGGGCGAGTACGTTTACAGATTCGACAATCCGGCGAATCGATATATGGGACACTGATTTTCAATTATCGGTCCGACGCGGAATTCGCGCACCCCACGCTCTGTTCATCCGTCCGACAGATCATGAGATGTTATCGTTTTGGGGACGTGCAACGGCGCGGACAATCGTCCTCGCACTACCTGCAGCTTGCGCCGATGCACGAATTGCACTCGTCCGGGATTTACCAGGGATTTTCTCTCGTGCAGTTCGCTCGTTCGTATGCGATTAACGCGTAGTGTTCACGTCACGAAACATACGTTGCTTTAAATTAAAATAGCGAATGTACAGTGAACGCGTCGGCGATGCCGAATACGCAAATTATACATGCGCGCGCCACAGATGCGTCGTGGCTGTTTTATCAGCCGCTGAATTAATGTCTGTTAAAAACTAATTGATATTTATCGAAAGATTCAGTTTATTTGCATTTTAAAAATAAGAATTCTTTAGTGATTAAAGCACTGTAATTATCAGTCGCATATAATTTATGATCCTTGTTTTCACAGACAAGTTAATAAGTCCGTTAATAATTTAATTTTAATCGTCAACTAATTTTCCTTGTAAATTTCATCTAATTTAAAGACTATCTATCTATTATTAAATGTAATGTTCTACTGATTACAAGATTTATTATGTGGTAATCAATAATTGTAGCATGAAATTTATATGACATATATTTTTTCTTCTTTTCTTATATGTTTGTCTTATACATTAAACATATAGCATGTTTTCACATTTCATTTTTAATTAATACATTAAAGATAAATGTTAATGTCAAGTCTCTTCTCCTCCTCCTCTTTTTCTTCTCTCTCTCTCTCTCTTATACAATTTAATTATTTCGACTGACGAAATCATAACGAACCGGAGAATGAATTCTCTAATACTAAAAATCCGAAAACCCTTCCTGTTTTTTCAGAACAGGATTTCGACAGGATTGCACGAGTCTCTCAAACTACGAAACCGATTAAAATGTTCCACACCGATGAAATACGTCCACACGAAGCAACTGTGTACACGATAGGATGGTAGAAAGGAGGTCAGGCGGGCGCTCGTTTAATTTCGACGGAGGCCGCGAGCACTCGATAAAAGCGGGTGTTTTTGCTGTTATAAATCCGGATTGCGCTACAAAGTGCGACCCGCTCGTTCGCCTGCGATCATCGCTCGCGACTAAAGATAGGTTTGCAATTTGCGATATTTGGCATATTGTAGCGATTTTGTTGCAAGTTTTGGTTGAAAATCGCACTTTTTCCGTGGCACCAACCGTGCTGCATATTTCGCAACAGTATAACAGAAACGTAAAACTGCATACGGATTATTTTTGTCTGTGATGTTTAGTGTGATTGTTAGTTTTTAATTCATACGTAACTATTAATGTAATTATTATGTGGACCAAAAAATTACATTACTGATTTTACTAATTAATTAAATAATTTGTGAATTAAATTTAAATCATTGTATTTTAAAATAAAAATGTATAATTAATTAATGCTTACAGCGTATATTGGTTTTTAATAGTATATTTTTCTTAGTATGCAAAATATAATGCAATCGTAAAAAATGATTTGATTTAAACAAACATTTAAATGTTGTTAAAAAATGGAATGAACAGAAATATTGAAGACAAATCTGGATAATCTATTCCGATTGGACTGAAAAACAGCAAGTATTTTTAAGATCAAGATTATACGAATTCAGATTAATTCACGCGAGTGGCGGATAGAGAGGCGTAATCAATTCTCAATGCTGCGACCGCGCTCGTTCGCGTTCTCGTTATTGCTCAGTTATTAATGCTTGCGATGGACGATAACAGCGGCCGGATAATTTGGAAATAATTCCGGATTGCGAAGTAGCTGATTCGCGGATAATGCAACGCCAGGCAGTATAATAATCCGCAAAATACGATAGCCGTTCGCTTCTATGATGGGGTTCGCCGAAATAAAGCTCGACAGCACAATTTGTCCTGTATCGAAAATTTCGCACCCGCCGCGAATGAAGTCCCGTTTAATTTCAATAAAGCCCCGCGATTGCCGGCCGCCGGTATCGATATAAATCAGGATTACGTCGTAAAAATGCGCCAGTACACGATGGTAGCTCGTTTTAATTTCCTCATGTAAATGTGTATGTGTATTTTTATGCGCCAGAAATAATAGAAAGAATATAGAGATATTCTTCATCCCAACTGGCCTCTCTGATTTTCAAATGAATATTGTGCAAGTATCGATACTATTCATTAGTCAATCCGTTAATTAATTAATAATTATAGAGAAACATTTTTTTCTCAAACTTGGACTTGATTTTTTTGGGACATTTTCATAAATTTCTGTAATTATTTAAATTAATTTAAAAGACACATACACATTTGTAACTTAAATAAATCTCACATAATCATTTTACTTTCGTAAATTTACGTTTATTAATTCATTATCGCCTATATTTATATTTGTTATACCATACAAATTTCGTATCAAAGTTGACACATTCGGAATAAAGTTTCCATGCATTAGGACACAGATGATTTAATAATTACGTTTTAATTACAGATCAAAATGTATTCAGTTGATTGTGAAAAGCGAGACGATTATTCTCGCAAACCTGATGTTATTAAAACACTGTACGATTGTAGTTTACAATATTACATTACATGACGAGATTAAATATCACGTTATTAAACGTTAAATGATATAAAATCAATTTGTAATAAATAAAGATAACGTTGAAAAATTCTTTTAAATATTTAAATATCTATATAATCTGATAAAATGTTATATACTTTTTATAATAGCTTATATAATATTTAATATTGGACGTAAATAAAGAAAGGCCAAACAAAAATACATCTCATAAATCCTATTTTAATAATATAAGAAAAATAGATATAAAGTATTACAATTAAGTGGACAACCTTTCCCTACTGTGTGCTTTATAATAAATTAATTTTTATTTCACACATAAATATACATTAAGAATACATAAATATTTTGTTTTAATTTGCATTATCTATGAGATATAAATATCATGAAGGAATTTAAGTAAAAATTTAATATTCTAACTATCAGAGAGTATATTACTTGCTAATTTTATTTTATTTTTTACCTTTTCTTTTTGTTTTCTACTAATCATCTGAGCAATAAAATTAAATTTATTACAATTTTCTTAAATAAGTCTATGATAAAAAGATCCATATAAAATCGTTACTATGTTANGTTCTTTATGTTTGAAATATTTTTTCAGAAAATAATGTTTAAGCTTAATTTGTATAAACAGTGCTCGATAAATTGTTATAACAATTTTAAGGTTAAACATTTGTATTTCTAGATATTTTCTTGACATATCCATTTCAAAATAATATATTTCTATATCAATATATTATTATTTATATCAATATATTATTCTATATCAATATATTATATTTATCTATTTTCTCGTATATGTCGATAACATGTATTATAAATGTAATTTTCAAAAATCTATTATCTTAATAAAATAAACAATGATATACATGTCACGCACCTATATATAATTACAGATAATACATTTTTACAAAATAATAGAATAAAAAATTAGTTTACTCACGTCATGATTGCTCTGCTGAGACTCGATGTTTCCCAAGGGAGCTTCTCCTTTCAGATTCGTTTGTTTTACCCACACAACACAACGCTCGCGAAAACACTGGTTAATTACGACCGCGCGTATTAATAATTACAATAGAATAATCACCTACACTTTACACAGTATTTCCAATGTTCATCGCACACTGTGCACACTTTACTATTTCACATTTCGACGAAATCGCGATTGCAAAAAAATTACGCGAAGAAAAACACGGAGTTTTACGATTCGATTGGCACTGTTGTAAATTAGCACAACCAATAAAATGTCAAATAGCGAAGAGTTTTGGTAAATCACGATGCGAACATCGAATTTACGCCGTGCGGTTGATAAATATTAAAATACGGGACTGATATTATGAGAGAGAGATCGCGATTAACTGAATCCGTGGCAACGAAAAAACGGAAAATGACGTTGATATTCTGATACGGCGCGTTAACAAAATTAAGTTAATGTTTAATATTGACGATTACTCCAAACATATATACAATCGAAATGCAATACTGTACATACAATATATACACACATATATTTTTAACAGATTTGTAAATCCAATGAGATACATGAATTATTAATAAACGATCAATGTCACGTTTCCCATCACTTCGATTCAGCGATTTGTGGATGACTCTGTGCTCCCAATTCGAAATAAATAAATTATATTGACATCGATAAAAGAATTGAGCGTACGAGACAGGTTTTAATTTAAACGTCATTAAAGAAATTATTATCGTCTGTATGTTTAACTGCTGCAATAAAATAATAATTTCTAATTAGCATTCTTGATCGCTTTTGATCTTAAATAACAAATAAATCGCGCGAAATACTCTGCTTCAATATCTAACCTAGACATTTATTCGTCGCGAGAATGAAAATTTTATGGGTCAAGTAATTGTTCGTAATGAGAAAATAATTGAGAGAATAATCGTCTCTGGCAATTATTTGGCTTCTTCCAAGTCGACACGATCGCATTTCGATGAATATACGACGACACACGCGATGGTATACGCACCACCATTTACCGACTCCGAGTCTCACGGCGCGAATAACAACACTACGCGCGCGGCGTGATAGCCTTGCGAGGTGCACGTGTTTTAACACACAGACACTCATACAACTCACAGTTATACCTTATATGTACATACAGGCGCGCCTGTCAGTATGTAGCTCGTAAGGTTATTACATGTTTTGTTGTTATTCATACAATTAAATTCGAGTCGGCAAGTAGTGGTGCGTCATATCAAAATGTGATTGTGACGTGGTCGAAATGTGTATGTAAAACAACTTCGAAGATATTAAATAAAATTACTACTTTATACAAATAATTAATTAATCCATTTTTAAGCGACTAATTATTAAATGTATTAGCTATTTTTTTTAAATAAAAGTATTTCGCACAATCGTTGTAAGTAGCCTATTATTTCTATTAAGATTCTCATCTTGTAAACGTACATTCGAAAAAAATAAGAAAATAATAGAAAAATAAAATAATTTGATTTTTATTGACCAATATTCTTATCTTCTTATTTTATATTGTAACATTTTTTTATTTTGTAACATTAGTTACTTCTAAGTAATTAATTATGATTATATCAAAATGAATTATTTCAAAAAATTGTTAAAGAAAAGTTCGTTGATGAAAGATAAAGAGATAGAAATTTTATGAACAATAAACGCATTGATTTGCAAGGTGTGAAAAAAGAATTTTTTTTTATAAACGCTGAATATCAGATTCAACGCACGGCAGAATAATTTCACCGAATAGAGTTTTTATTCTCTCGTTGCAAAATTCGAAAGCCGGTGATATGTATTAATTGAGTAACAGCTCGTCTATTTTATACACAGGTGTGATATGCACGAATTGATACAACGAAATCCCTTATCAACCCTTATTTTAAATTACAGTTATTTGGGTGTGCATAATTAATATTGAGATAAATCTACAATGAAGAAAAATACTATTGTGCTTTTCTTACTATAAAAAATTTCTTACTATAAATATTATTGAATTTCTTACAATAAATTAAGGAAAATCAATAAAAATACATTTAGCAAATTAAAAAATGTAATATTAAAAATAATCAAATTAATGATAAAAAGAACATTAAAATAGGAATTTATGATATGTAAATTACAATAAATATTAAGGAAACCCAAGTACCTATCGTATCGGGGCAATCTGTTTTAAAGTAAAGCTATAATAAATTAATAAGTATAAAAAGATTGAAAATTTTTTGCGTTTTACTTCAATTACAAATAAAACCACTTAATTTAATTAATTAAAGTTCCAAGAAAACACAATTATTTATCCTTACTTACACATTTCATGCACATTTTTTCCCTGACGAGTGGATCATTAATCACACATTGTCGCTCAACTCCATCATGCGACTGCTCACATCCGCAACCCGCAATTTCGATCGCGCGATTATGGCCGAGCGGGCACGCGTAAACGCCGTAAATTGCATAACCCTTGCGGCCGTGCATCGATGGCGTTGCAGTTAATGCAGTCGCCGATAACAAGAAGTGTCGTGCACTTGAGCGTGCGCGCGCATGCATCGGAATTCTCGAGCGTGTGTTAATTCGATCGAAGTAGTATTCCGTAGGCAATTAGACGTGGGAGACAGCGCGCGAGAGATGCGCGTATAAATAAAAGAAGTCGGGGATAGCACAACAGAAATCGGCTTAAAAGATCCAAATTCTTCTCGGCATCGGAGAATTCAGAGTTCAGAGCTTACAGATGGCAAATAGTTTCAATAATTTGTTCGATACGGTAATAATTCACGGTTATGAATAATTGGATCCCGGCGAGGGTCGAACGTGGCGAATAATCCGGGGAAACATAAGCCCTGCGGATTACGAGCTTAGTATTCGGATGTTAACTCAACCGTATAATCTACTGAATCCTTTCTTGATTAAATTATCAAAAAGACGAATTTTCTTGTACAACTTGTAAAAATTATTTTAAGTATGAAAGTTTATCAAAAAATGTTTCCTTAGTATTTTTTATTTTAAGTGCTCTTAGAGATGGATGATGAGAATAACTTTCTTAATTATAATTTGCCTTATTTTTTTTTCTATTTTGCCCACAATTAATTTTGCTCTAAATATTTCGTACGCACGCAATCAATTTTACTAAAACAATTGAAATACAAGGATGTGATCGAAGCACGTTAAATTTGTGCGAAAGTTTTTGTTCGCAGAATATCGAAAAAGGATTGCGTTCTAAAGTTTATTGAAAGATGTTGAAAAAACAGATGGGGCCTCGATAACCCGTAATATTTTAAAGAATTAACCGAGAGTCCATTTTTTCTGTAGAAGAAAAGTACGGTCTGGACTGAGGAAAATTCAAACAGAGCGGGCAGTTTCAATAAACGCGTATTCGCCGGCCGGTGCGAGTCGCGTCTGAAAAATGCATGAAAACTTCGCCAAGGGAAATCAAAAAAGCGGACTCGTAAGTTAGCGGGATGGCAAGCGAGACGCGTGTAATATATATGTGCATATGTGTACACATACATATCAATACATGTATACGTGCCATCGATATCTCAAGTTTGTACATCTACAATTCATCGTGAAAGAACAACATCTGGTAGCGATAAATTATTATATGGTACTATGAATTTTTTTTCTTTAAGTAGTATTTAAACAATGCTATTATATGTTGCAATATCAAAAGAATGATTTTTATTAGCGTGCAGATTGAAATAGAAAGTTCAGACAAAATCTTAACATTAAAGAAAAATTTCAAAATAAATTCTCAAGAATATATCATGTTTGACAACCTCGTTTTCGTCAATTTAAATATTAACTTTATAAATTATTTTACATGAATTTTATTAAAATCCTCTTTTCTTGTAAAAACATCATGTGATAGAAATCTAAGACATCTCGAGAGTCGCCCAACTATCGATCGGTAAAGAAATCGCGCATCCCTCGTCAAACAACTCGTTCTCAAAGGCAGGCAAGCCGGCGCTCCAAACTTTTAAAAACACCCCCTTCCCCCTTCCCCTTGCCCAAGAATGAAACTAACTTACGAAAGTGCCTATCTATTCATCTAACCCTCTCTCGCTTCTTCCCACCTTTTTCTGTCCCACGACTTCTCGATAGCGATATGGGAACCCAAGGCGGCGCGGCATCCCTTCGAACATCGTCCATTTGTACCCCCAGATGCATTATCCAATGGAGCGTCTTCAGTAACCCCTTTTTCCTCTCGCTAAGTTGTAAGGAACTGAGATACGAGATCGTTTTTCTCTCCGGTTCTAATTCCGCGTACCCTCCGCCGTCAGAAAATTTCGTGCAAGAAGAAAGAGGAAAAAGAAGTATGAAGGATGTAAAAAGAAATGTATCGCATATCTAGGAATGATTGCAACAATCAAACAAGTTTATCTATAAATTATTAAACGCAATGGAATAGCTCATATTATTTTTGTGATCTTCTTATATTTTTCATAATACCTAAATAGTGTCACTTTTTATGTTAAAAAATTGTAAATCTAATAATTAAACTGAGAAAGAGAGATGAGTATTAATTTTTTGTTTTTCTTCACATTTTCGCCGTTATTAAAAATTATTTCTAAAGTAATTGAATATTTCATATTTCTTGAAACAATACTTTACTAAGACTAAAGTCAAATATAATACATCTCTTTCTCAGCTATTCGTCCCTTCGATCGAATTAAAGGCCAAGCGCGGTGATTTCTTTCTTTTTATTGAGGGGGATGACGAGTGAGAATGAAAGAAAGGTGACCGCGTGCAACCCTGGTCACGAGAGCCAATCACGGCATAGATAATGATCGCATGGAGGCGCACGCCAACTTAGCGGGGATGGGTGACTTTAATTGTCGAGCAGAGATCGATTTGTCGCTACGAGGTGACCTATCGTGCGCACAAACTATTTTTCACCCCTTTTTTTCCTACTTCACCGTTCGCCCCCTTTTCCTCCTGCTCTCTTCGATGCTCGAAACATGAGTGCGTTTTCACGCTACGGAAACACTTATCGTTATTACTCTACGTCGCTCTTAAAGCCACCGAAAATCGAATGCGAATGAAATCCAGCGCGTGAGAGAAATTCTTCGATACGCTTTTATGCCTCGCTAAACTTTTATTTTTACCCGGCGGAACGTCATCACTATTTTTTATTCGATGGATCTTAAAAATTGCAGCAAAATGATTTATTTAACTGAAATAGTAAGATTATCAAAAAAATTATAAAAATATAAATCATCATTACATAAATCATCAAAAAATGAGACAGTATAATATTTTAAATTATTTTAATATTCAACATTTATATATATTTATATATAAAATTTAATTTCCGAAATTCAGAATTTTTCAGATTACTTTTAGTAACTTTTGCTACGTTTAGAAATTCGAGACATTATAACATCACTAATCGTCCACAAGATTCGGACCGAGGACTGAGAGAATCGCAACTTTTTTTAAAGTTAATTCAAATCGCGGATTCTCTTTCCTATCGGCAGTTTGTCTTCATAACGGTTCTTATCTCGCGACAATTTGCGCACGGGCGTGTTCCATTATCGATTTCGCTTCATTTCACGGCTAGGAAAGTGCGAGCGCAGAAAACGGCGAGGCGTAGGAACGCGCGGCATTCCACGTCGGAATCGTCGCGATGTTTGCGGACGATGGACGGTTATTCGAGTTTCTATTTTCTCGATCGAAAAAGAGAAGTTGCGTTCGTTCTGTTACAAATATCCTTTTCGCCCTAATATTTCAGCCGATCGCTTCTTTCCTTGCAAGAATACCTAGTTCCAATCTAAGTTATCAAATTTCGAATCTAATCTTAATTGATTAATAGTTGTGTCATAAAATTAAATTGTTATATATTCTGTAATAATTAATATTTTAAAATTAATTCAAATATAGATCTAAATTGCTTTTAAAAAGTTATGTAATTTAGAATTTTTAGCCACAAGAACAATGAAAAACTTGAATCAAAACATTTGTAATGTTTACTTCACAATTAAAAAATGTTTAGAAATTGTTTAATTATTTGCGAGATGCTTGCTCAGTGAGCAAACTCTCAGCAAGCGTCACACAAAGATCGTGAGAAGACTTCGAAAGTAACTGCAAGCTAGTTATCGATTATCGAGTTCCTGCATTTTACATCCAGCCATTTTCACGATCGACAGGAGAAACCGAAGGAACGCGGGCGTTTCACGAGAGAATCGTTCAACGTCTATCGGCGATCGACGGGTATTCGAGTTTCCCGAGCGCGAAGTAATTTCTAAGGAGCAAATTGCACTTACAAATGCATGAAGTCGGGCTTTTCCGCCGCTCTGCGTCTGTTCGCAATCTTAGAATCTTGATCACGCTAAAATCGACGAGACTAATAAGATCGACGAGATTGTAAGATTACCCAGGGTGCGTAAAACAATCTATAATCGGTTTCTTTTTTCTTATTGAGAAGTGTTTCAAAAAGTTCTCATATTTTTACTCATTCACAAATACAATAGTTTAATAGAATACAGATTTTTATTTTTGTTTAACACGATATTTGTCACGTTTACAATTAAGCATAAAAATAAAAAAATGTTAGAATATAGGGCGGTATTCATAGTCTGTTCTTTTATTTTAAGACCGTCTTAAGTACGGTCTTAAGATGCTAATACGGCACTGTGATTGGTTTAGAACCATATAAGACTATACTTAAGATGATCTTAAATATAAGAACTGACTATGAATACCGGCCATAGAATTCAATTAAAATTCGATTAAAAAGATAAGAATTATTCTTTCATTATTTATTAAAGAAATAATCTTATAATATTCTTTATTTAATCAGTAATATTGGTAAAAGAATATGCATATTAACTTATATATCAAATAAATTTATTGAGAATTAAAAGTTCAATTTAACATGCTTAATCTTATTATATATTTACTATATCTAATACATCTTATTACGTAGTGAAAATAAAAAATGAAGGACATTTGCCCTATTGGCCCAAAAGCTATGAAAATTCCGGAAACAGCCCACATAATCGTCGGCTATTCGTTTATCAAATTAAACAGATGACAAGAGTGAGCGGAATCGCGATGCAGCTGCAACGGATCTCCGGTAAGATTTATGTAAATTAAATGAGAGGGAGAATCCCCTACACTTGGATATGCGTTTTCAACGTTTCGTCGTCGGCAAAAGCCGGGAGCCTTTAACCGATCCACAGTCGTCCATTTATGGCAGATTTATGGTGGTTTTAGCTTAAACGCGATTGTCTCCGCATACACATCGCCTGATGCGAATCGTCTAACGCAATCACGTTTTGTTTGCTGCCAAATTTGCAGTACATCAATGAAACGTTACGCGAGATACATTCATAGCGTTTACGCGATATTATGCGTACTAAAATGCAATATGTGCGATGTAATCTGTATCATGCTATTCACCGTGATGGCCACACGCATATACGTGTAGATACATTGGCCGTCATTGAAATATTCAATTTGACGCTTTAATATTTAATCGTAAACGCTAATTAATAGTTTAACCACAAGGTGCGTTATAAACTTGTCGATAAATTGTCATTTCATAACGAATAGATAAGGATAATCTTCAAATCTTAAAATGTGACGATAGATATATACACACTATATAAAATTTTACAATCAGAAGTACACTTTCTAATTACAATTGCTTCTTGAAAAACGTTTTTCTAACAAAAATTTCGAATTTTCAATATTAAATGATAACATTTCAAGTTAAAATTTCAAGTAAAGCCACTCTATAATAGAAAATTTTCAATTGTTTCATATTTTGCGCAAAATGCATATGTAATTTTCCATGAAACAATACGTATTGCGAATCATTTTACATTTCTCGGAGCAAAATATAAACAAACGCACTACATAATTGTATGCTCACACTGCTAATCGCCGATTCCATGCTTGCATACGATCTCGTTAAGCGCAGTTATTATAGTAGCTAGTCGTTTTACATGCGTGTAAAAGATAAGAGAAACTCCGTAATTACCGAAAAACCCGGATAACGCAAGCCGTACGTTCAGATTTTTCATGAATGCAGTTTGAAAAATAAAGTTCGCATGCTTCGCTGAATTTTCGAGAGAATTTGCAATATTGTGGTGAAATAATAACATAATTAATTCGGGAATATGGCGTATGCTGACTTTTTCTCTGCAAATGTCTCTCATTATATATTACTTTATAAAATTATGTATTTTTGCTGAAGTAAATGTGAATCTGTTATTTATGAAGTATCTTATTAGAAATTCGTTAATATATTTCACATATAGAATTACAAATTTAATATTCCACAGTGCGGCTGCAAACTATTTCCGCTTGAAATGTGACATTATTTAAATTAAAATACAATTTTAAATTTGCGAGTAATTACGTCCATGATAAACCATGTATACTCTGCGTAATATATTCTCCGAGATTTTTCGGTTGCCGTTTAATAAATCATCTTAAATGTTGAACAAAACTTTATAACAAGATGTGGAAAACCCCAAGGATCGGTATTTGTCACGGTATATACACTGTGTGTACATGTACCGTTAGTTATGCACGGCGTGTTGTTTGTAAAATTACTGTCTCGAGAGAAATTCTCGTTCCAAAAATGTAGTACCATAAGCAGTGCACATGACAAAATACAATATAAGCGTGGATTATTCCTGGTGCTTTTCTCGAATTTCATGTTCCAGAAAGTAAAGCGTACTACATTTTTAGTTTCCAGCTTTCTATAAATGTCCAGCAACTAATTTAAGTAAGAAATTTTAATGAGTTAAAAATTTTAATGTAATAACAGTAACATTGTAATCATGCCTGTTTAAATTATAAATATTTTATACTTATACATATATTACGTTAGATTTCAATTGTTATACTATATTAAGTTATTTTAATATCATTTCTTATTAATTTCTAGATTTCTACATGTGTTACGTATAAAGATATGGATAATTGTCTTGTGATTTAAAAGTGTAAATTATGCAACGACTTTGGCGAGTAGTACAATGAGTCCTGATTAATTTATGGTGGAACGGTTAGAGAACAAGGTTAATCGATCGGTTATCTTATCGGTAACATCTGCAGAACCCAGAGATTATTTAAGAAGCCATCGCAAATGACTATAAAGTCAGCAGTTACGTTGAGCCCAACCCATATGCATAATGCGTTCTATTAGAACGGGAAGCAATGTTTGCACGGCATAAAGCAACGTGCACACTGTGCACCCTATTAGCATTATTTTTTTTCAACCATCTCTACCTTAATAAAACCATTCTAAAACTCGAAACGTTTATCGCGTGCGGTAATCAGATACAATAAATATATCATAACCGCGCCAACAGCAAACGCCAATTAACATTCATAACAACGAGATTGTAATGAGCGTCGCTCTATAATAAATTTGCCACAAACAGATTTGCAGGATCTATGAATTTTTGGGCTATAAATTTAATTAGCTATTAATATCCTGATTCGATTACACTCGATTCATTCAATTATACAAAATCACAATATATATTACAAAATCCGATTATTCTTCCTGTTTATCTTCCTTATTATATCTGTTTATTATATCTATAAGTATCTAAAAATTAGAAAGTATATACGGTACGGTTCTCTGAAACATTGTATAAAAAAATGTAATTAGCTGGAACGTTTTACGGCGACGTTGAAAGATTTGAAGAAGAAATATCGCATCTCTCTGAGAAGAAATGTACGAAATGATCGCGCGCGAACTCATCGTAAATACACATTATGACACGGTGTAACAAGATTTACACGCGGAATAGCTTGTCTGAATGTCGCGCTAGATGACGCTGTAGAGAAACGCATTATTTTTTACATATTTATTAAAGTTGCTTCATCAGACTTTGTGCGCGCGCGCGCGTTTTTCAATTCCACATGGTCGAAAGTACATGCGTCGAAAAAGCGCGATTTTTTTCTCAAATCGCATTAGCTGCATGGTGTACGACACATTCGCGTACGCGGAATTGAAATTATAAAGAGGAATATGAATAGAGGTTGACGACTCCGATAACAACGGTGGCGATGCGATTCGCGTAGCATATCGACAGTCGTTGAACTAACAATAAGAATATTTGAATAAAATGTCAACTTTGGAAATTGATATAATATGCGTATATAATATATGGAGAACAATACAGGTATTATTTACACATGGTTAATTTCAGATTTATCCAAAATTGGATTCAATGATTTTTTAATGTATGATTCTGTCACTCTTTTTACAAAATCACATTTTTACAAGATCACATAAATAAAATAGATGCTTGTGTCAAATTTCCATTTGCTTGTGAAATTTTATTATAAATTATGTACTATATGATTGCAAAGAAGTTATAAACTCAATAATAGACATAAATAAATGTTAAATTTTATATTTGGCTTTAGAAAATATATTTAAATTATAATTAAATATATTGTATATACAGTATATATGTATATACTGTATATTTAATACAAAACAATAAATAGTTATCTTCTTACCTCTCGGATTTCTATAATTTATGCAATTACAAAATTACATACTATAAGAGTTACTCTGTTAATGAACTCGACAGAATACATTCTGAAATAATATCCAAGTAAAACTTTACTTTTGCATAAATCCAATGAAATTCAATTTTGCAATTTCTTGAATTTTACGTTAGAAGCGATAATATCATTACCATTATGAAAATTCTAAACGATTCTATCTCAGAAAGCACACCATAGAATCATATGTAAATATATGAATAAACGAAAGTTTTATATTTCCTTAATAAAATTTCAATTGCAAGCATTCTTTGATTTTTATATTTAAGTTTTATATTTTCTTTTTTAAATTTAATAAACTAATGGTATAATTTAATTGTACTCTTTTGTATATATTTCAATTCAAAATTATAAAAAAATCCTCTCTTTTCATGTTAAACGGTGTTAACTTATTTAAAATTTTATTTGTAAAAATATAGAAATCTATAATCATTTATAGTAAAAAAATTACTTGTTCGATATTTTTATTAATCAGTTTTGAATAAATAAAAGAAAATCTATGGATAAATAAATTATAGTAAAAACAGTAATAGTAAATAGCACATGTAAATTAACATTTAATAATTTAACTGAATGTAATAATATATATCATCTGAGGTTTCGTCCTTTTTTATTACATAAGAAAAAAATTGAACAACTGTCAACTCTTTATTTTTCCGCAGCGCACTGTTCTAAATTAATTACCGTCGCGAAACCATTGTGTGCGGAAAATCTTCACGCAGCAAGAGAAATGCGTCTAAACGAACAGAGAAAACACGCAGTAAACGAAAGAGACTTCATGCCAGCATGTTGGAAATTTGATGTCCTGTGGCCGATAAAAAGCACAATAACGCGCTACGATAGCACGCGCTTGTAAATCATGTTTTTCCACCGACGTAAATTCTCCGCTGCACTATGAAGCCGTCCGAGATCAGTGCAGTTCCACGTTTAAGCTGTAATAAGCTTTTCCTCACGCTTACTGCTGATTGCTAGTTCATTATTCGGCATTATACGAATAAACAAGATGTTCTGAATAACAATAGTGTCGAGATAAAGAATAGAATGAGACGATTATCATTATCGCGCCTGATGATATCTGTATAAATTACTATATAATTTATTACCACGTATTTATACAAAAACGCCAAGACGTCGTGAGATTATTAACATTATAAATTACTTATAATTATAGTTGTAACGATTGTAACTGTACTTGATAATGTAATCTTATTTCGCAAAGGAATGTAGCGTAAGAATCACATTTTTTTCTCAAGAATCTAGCATCGTCTTAGAGCCGACGATAACTTTTAGTCTGTCAGGATATTTATATCACTGACGTAAAGTATTGCGGAATGGTGAGAAATGTCTTGCCTGCGGAATGTTGATATTGTGCAGGAAGCAGAAAGTACAACAATATCTTTCGATTCCGTTCCGTCGCGATAAATCGCAGTTTCCGCGTGCTGTAAATTCTTGTCAATGAAAATCGAGCTTCGTTCGTTTTCTATTTTCTACGCGCAGGAACCTCGTCTACGTTCGTCTTTTAAGCGTTGAGCTTAAGTGTGATAAAACAATCGTTTATTAATTTTTAATAATTTTAAAGGTATTTGTAAAACGAAGTTGAGTGAACAAGAAAATACAATAAAATTAGTATTTGCATTAAAAGCACGAGAAAACGCGTTTTCTCAATTTCTGAATTTATTTCTATCTCTGCTGTCAATTCGTTTTCCTCTAAATTCGTTTTCTAGATCAAATTAATCATTTTGCTACGATTGAGATTTCCGACTTTGTACTCTTCTTCTTTCAATCTGCTTTATTTATGCCTGTGGCATAAATTTTGAATGCGCTTCAAGAGAGAGATTTTTTTTAAACCCTGAACGTGAGTATTCCGACGGCGTCATTAAAATTAGCACGGGATAACGAGAGCGTCTCGATCGGTGATCCTGCCAGGTTCTCGATTAGCGGACAAGCTCTCGAGAAGATTAAAGGCAAAGCAGTTGAGGATCGGGCGCAGGCGCGTACTTAATGAAACGTAATTTTGCGTCCATTACGGCGTAAAAACGGCAGAAAAACGGCACTCGCATACATTTTAATACGGCGCGAGCTCAAAGAGGACGAAATTTGCGCAAGTTCGTGTGCCGGCAATATGCGCCGCGGAAAACGAGCACAGATTCATCCGACCTATTTAGAGAACTCCTGCAATTTTTATTTCGCCGCAGAATGCGCGGTTGTTCGCGTCATTCTGCCCGCAATGCCGTTCGATCGTTAACTCTCGCGAAAGAAAAAAAAGAAGAAAAAAAAAGAAAAAAAGAATGCTCGCGCCTCTATAGCGGCGCGCTTAACACAGTTCCTTTTGAAGCAGTTTGCACGATTTCCCTCATAAAAGCGCGGAGACATGCACATGTTTAATGGCTTGATAGAATTTCTCCATTTTATTGAAAATGACCGTAATATATTTTCTTCCCCGATACTTTAAACAATCCCTTTGTAAGCAGAATTACTGCGTTTTTCTCAAAGCCGGAATTAAAGGATGCGTAACAAGCGAAATTAATTTGCCAAACTTTGTACGTATTTTCCATGAATTATCCACATCCAGGGCATTCCAATTTACTGCTCCCCGAGCGCAACAGAATATGGAGATATTCAAATTTATCTAGCATAAAATACAAACCACTCGTCGCAGTTTACATTTCACCAAATTTCAAAGGGCCGAAGCTAGTCTTAATTGCGAACGAACGAATACGCGAAAGAGATGTCCTCCGGACGTCAGAGCTGTCATCGCAAGCTCCAATGTCAGAAATAAAGTCGTCGTCGTCGTCGTTTGATTTATATAATCGTCGGGTCCGTCCGGTCGTCGGCACGCCCGCAAACGCGGGGGGGGGGGTCTCCGTTTTTCCGGGCGCCTTCATCTCGGTAATTACTCGAGAGCAGAGAGTCATTCTCCGTGTGTTTTCTCGCGCATTCGTCGCAAAAAACTCGCGCGCATACACTCCACCGGTCTATCCAGCTCTCGTACGTTTGGAGTGGACGCGACATCGCACTCTCAACGAAGAGGGGAAAAAAATAAGAGAGAGGGAAAAAAACACGTCTGCCCCACCGCCAACCGCCATGAATCCGTAAGATCGCGTGGCATATATGGTGGAAAAAAATAGAGGAAGAGGAAGCCCGACCGAAGGGATGATTCTCCATACGCCGCTCGTACACCTTCGATCGGAAAGCGAAGAGGGTCGTACGGGGTGTGTGAACCTGTATACGGGGTGCGCCCGTAACACGTGGCTCGATATCTACATGTAATTATTCACGACTATGTAAACTACACTTATCTGAGCATAAATAATTGCTATTATTAACTCTCCGACAGGTTTATTTATCTTAATTTTTTTTATGAAAGAAATTATATTTAGATATCTTCCCTCTTAAATAATTTGTACTATCAGTGAAAATTAAATCAATCAGACAAAAATTATTTTTAATTTAGTATTTAAAAAAATAACATATCACTACGAATCAATTGTAATTAATCAGAATGAGTCTTTTTAACTTTTATATCATTTACCTTTTCTACTTAGAATGATTGAAAATTGAAGGAAGATGTTGCGAGAAAATGAAATCGTTTCTCATTATTTAAGAGAGAGAGAGAGAGATTCAAGATCTCTTCTCTCAAATTAGCGCTCAAAGTAAAATATTCAAACCTGCCTGTATATTACGTAAAATATAGAATTATTTAAATTTACTTTTCCTAAATTAGTAAGAGAACGCAAATCGTTCAAATTTGCCTTTCAGATTAGGGTAGTACAAAGTAACCAATTTACTTGCTATTTCCCATGGAAATCTGACGCCCTTAAATTTACTTTCAACACTTCGCAGTAATAACGAATTACTGAAATTTACTCTCCGCAAGTTGCACAAGATCCACACAACGCACTCTATTTACACTACACGAATTGAAATAANTCGGGGCGTACGTACGTATTCGCTCCACTCAGAATTACAGAAGACCGCAGCATTGGGATTTACCGGATCTGCGAATCGCAAATCCCGAAGCATTCAGATTTCCGTTATTTCGGAGACACCCAGTGCACGCACGCGTGCACGGGATCCCGCGAAATCCTCGGCAGAAGGTCGATCGGGAGTTGGGGATGAACCCAAATCTAGGGGAAAATTTTATCGTATATTCAGGACGTGTTCCGACTCACAAATGCGCGGTCTGCTGGGACGAGGAAGACAGGAAAAGGGAAAGGACGAGGGAACGCGCTCCGTTACGCTCCTACGGGATCGAGGGGACAGACGGCCCGCTTTCCGAGAAGGACGACCAAAATCGTTGGATTTTATTGCCAGCTTAAACGGTTTGCAGTCGAACGCATGCACGACCCGTCGCGAAATTGCCCAGCCGTTTTGCAGCCATAATTTTTGTCGCACGCTGCAAATCACAATAACATATTTAAAGTAGCGAAGCGCGAGATTCCTTGAGCCCCTTTAAACCAATTTTCCATGCTTCGCGATAGACTGTAATTTTTAATATCATTTAACATTGCATTTCTATTGGTAGCGTATGTCTGCGTTTAAAAAAAAGGTTTGCGTTGAAAAATTTTGTAAAGCTTTGCGTGCAATATGGTACATTTCCGCATAAAAGTATTTTCTCTAATTGTAAATGCGTACGCACTACATACTACATTACAGCAAATGTCTCTATTACACATGAAGATATAAAGCAAGTGTCAGTTAATTTATATTTAAAAAAATATATATGTATAATATATATTTCCACTAATTTAAAAATAATTTTAAAATAAAAATGATCTGACATGGATATCTCTGCACATACATGTGTTAAAAAAATCTCTTAGTGTTTATATGCAACAATATAACAAATAAATAATTACAGGGCAATAAAATAAATAGTGTTCCAGATTACTAACTTGTCCGTCCTTTTCTCCACAACGTCGAACATACCAATTGCAGAAAGTGTTGTAAACGGAAGTAAAGCACTTTTTATCGCGGGAATCACAATAAAGCGGATCCGCCAGTTAACTTTTTAACTTATCGCGGATAAATGCGTCCCTTTTAATTTCCTTTAACGCATCGCAAGATGCGGGCGCGGCACCGCGACGCGCGACGCGACGTCGACGAGTAATTACGCGGAAGCGAGTGGAGGCGAACGAAGGAGCGTTTATGAAAAGCTCCGCGACGCCGAACGACAATAATAAAACGGAGAAAAGTGGATAATAATTCTAAGAGCGACAGAAGGACCTCCGAGCTCTGGCGTTTCTCCAGAACAGCCGCGAGTTTGGCGGCCATTACGAAGAGTCTGGGCACGGGGAAAAAAGGCAAAGATATAGAAATAAGAGGGAAAACTATGGCGGCCTGAGATATTATTCGCGTTGGCAAATTTCTGTACTGCGGAATTCCGCGCCAAATATGCAAACGCGTTGAAATGAGACACGCGAAAAAATGCGCTGCGAACAATGTGTAACTTTTCCCATTTTACACTGTTGCTTTGCGTTTTTCGTGGTTCTTCATTTACCATTGCGCGTCTAATCGGCAACACACTCGTGAGTCAATCCCTCACGGCAAGAAAATGGTTCACGACAAATGAGCACTACTTGCTTTACTTTCTCATTTGCTACGTTGAATTTATGCAGTTTGAGAAAAGAGAAGTTTGTCGTGCGGGTAAGCATTTCTTGTGCTAATTCAAGTTTACTGACTCTAAAAAAATCAGTTAAAAAAAACAGTGACCCAGATAGCAAGCTGAAGTTATTTGTCGTTATTTTGACGTCAAAATGACATTTCTGATAACATTCTGACAACGACAAATGACAAATTTAAAATGATAACAAGTAAGCTTGCTACCTGTGGGGAAGTAGCTTGAAAAGATACAATAAATCAATAACTACCTCAACCTATATTTCAATAATCTTAATATTTAAAACTTAATATTTTATTAGTTTTAAAAGATAAAATTTTTATCAGACTGAAAAAAATACATTCAAATTAATTAAAATATGTATTAATAAGATAAGATTATGAAAATTATATGATTTATATTTCCAATATAACTGACAATTCAAACTTAAAATAAAATGAAAAAGCCAAATCGCATACATCAGTGCAGTTCGTGCAAGCTGCATTTAATTCGAGTAATCTGTGGCCGTAAATTACATGTATGTAGTCATTTTAATCAGGTTGTGACGGATCGTCGGAAAATTCTCTAAAGTCCATTATCCGTGATTCTAAATGATAAAAATGCACGAGTGCAACGAACCGATAACTCCGCTCGGCTGCACAAAATCAAAGAGTCTTAAACACGATAGCACAGGTACGCTACCAAATTGAAAAGATCATTGACGTTGCATTCGGCGTCAGAATATTACGTCTATTCGACGTACCTGTGCGGTTGGCATTTCTCAACCCAAATCAACATCGTATATACAATGCACCAATTGTGAATAGAACGTTGTATTACCCCATTAACCAACGCCATCCGTAATTGGAAACCGTATTGGCAAATACAATAAATAATAAACTTGTATTCACATACACATAAACACACGCACACACATATGTACTTAAAGCAAACCAACGAAACTTTCTATCGCATTTTTTTCATAACTAACTTTGTATGAAATATGCTAAAAAATTGCTGCACAGAGAAAAAGACGCATTATTAAGTAATATAAAAAATTTTTATATACATTATATATGTATATGTAATTATAACATTATGTATATACATTATGTATATACTATCTAATATGTATATACATATATATATATATATATATATATATATATATATATATATATATATATATATATATATATATATATATATATATATATATATATATATATTCAAGTGTAAATCATACATGGCTCATTCTAGCTACCATTTCTACTTGAGAGAAAGCATGTAATACCTTAGAATAATGTACTCTGTCTATCATAGTACTGGCATACACTTTGAGATAATTGATCCGCGGTCGATCGATCAATGGCATCCCGAAACGAGCAATTCTACCCTTCGCATAATGCATCAATCGCGTGCTCGTTACCGACAGCTTCATCCACTTCGATGTCTCCCAAAGACGGACACCATTGCTTCACTTCTCATCCGACTCTCACTCTTTATGGGCAACGTTTCGTTCCTTGTCACCAAGGATTTACCAATGACTGAAGAGGATAAAAAAGGAAGAAGCCGGGGGTTGAAAAGCGAGCCATCTCAAAGATCACACAAATGTTGACGAGACGCCTGTGTCTGGTTGCTGGATACAGCGAAAGATTGATTGGGAAAGGGGGGTTACTTTCGCACTTGTCTTATTCACGTCGATCGACATTTCGCTTAAGAGTCTTAGCGAGAAAAAAAAACGATAAAATCCACCTTGCTAACCTATCACTCTAGTAATGTTATAAATCGAGAAAATGTCGAGGTTTTCCAATAAATTTTTCGCAAGCTTAAATATACAAGAATTAGGACAATTTATTTCCCAGATATCAAAAATAAACTAAACGTAATAAAACGTAATAAAATCAGCCGAGTTTAATATAATTAGGGTCAATGCCACTTTAAGACCGGTTTTGGCCAGTATTTAGATTTGTCATAAAACCAATTATATACACAGATTCAGCAAGTGAGTGTGATTAGTAGAAATACTGTAAAAACAATATTCATCCACTACATAGACTCAACAAGAAGCATAAACTAAATAATTCGAAAACTGTCAAAGTGGCCAGAAATGAAGCAGTGGCCACAAATGGTGCACCGATCTTATATATCAAGTTATACTAGAATATTTTTCAATTTTTAGTTATATCAATGAAGAATATTGTGATATATTAAATATAATACTTTTTTAATTTTTTCTTTTGTACTAATCTACACATTTATTANATTGGTATATATACATATATATATTTATTTATTTATATATCATTATTTTCCTGAAAGTAAATTCACTTTGCAAAAATTAAATTTCTTTTTAATTCTTACATTCTTTCGCGAATTTTTATTTGCTCGACTTTTCAAAGTCAGGATTCGCTGTGGGATTTTGTTTCGTTTAGATGTGTCTATATATATTTTGTTTAGTTTGCCGTGTAAACAGAAACAGTGATACAGAGTTATAGTTTGGGGATACTCGACGGCAACGGTGAGTCTGATGGATGCTGATTTTACGATGAGTTTTGTGCAGTGAGATACGTTAACAAGAGATTGTTTTGACAGTTTGTGTTAATTTAGAGAGAATTATATTTGATGCGGCACACCATTAATGATTAATTTTGGCATATTGCATAATTTGAGATAAATTGTTGCAATAATCTTAAAACTGGACCCGTTTTAAATGTTATAATATAATACAAAAAATTTAAACATTTGATAGAATACACAATTTATTGTTGAATGTGGTTTATATATATTTAATGTCTTGGCAAAGTTGGTCGCATTTTAAGAAGTAATAAAAACAAAAGAGATGTTATAAAAAATACACTTAGAAAAAAACGAAGTGTCGATCACATAACATCTTTAGAAAATTAAAAAACTTTCTTTTATAACATTTCTTCTCTGCCAAATACATCTTGGAAGATAGACACTTATGTATAACGCACCTCGTAAACTATAAAAGTAAGTAAACTGTAACTCTGAAAGTAAATCTAAAAGTACTCTGCAACAATATCTTTACCATAGTTTTTATTAGGCTATCTTGTCGATGATAATCTTATAATAATAAATGCAATCAACATATCAGTCTAACAAAACTTAGATAATCCATTATCAAAATATGAACAAATCAAAATCATAATTAAAGAATAAAAGTATGAATAAAATTGAATAAATACAGCAATAGCAATAAATAGCAATAAATAGATTCTAGCTAGTTTAACGTATTTTATTGTATTCAATTTGTAAAATTTACTTTATAAGTTAATAAAAAAAAATCAAATTGTAAAATTTTGCAAAAACGTCATAAAGTATAAAATCATATTTAAATTTTTGCAAATTATAAATTAAATTTGTTAGATATACATATTTTTGTATATTTAATCATTTTTATTTTGATTGTCCCATAATATTATCTTTCTGTTTTGTTCGGGGAAAAAGAAACAACCCGAAATTACCACGTCCACGAGGCGCGGATCAACCGTGCGACGCCATTACCTACAACCCCTATCACCTCTGGTGAATCCCTTTATCCACCGCAGCTTTCCCAACGGCAAAAACGCCGGAAGGGGCGACGGAGAAGGGGTGCTTATCCACGAAGCGATACGGCACTGTCAGTCCCAGCAGATACCGGGGGAATGCCAGTGAAGGGAAGGAGTAGGATCAGTGCCCATGGCAAACTTGTCGAAGTGGAAGTAGCAAAGGACGTATTATCCGAGTGGATCGAATTGTCCTGTTCGTCATTCAAATTCGTTTAAGCTACCGGGCTCTTCAATGACCGTGGGTATCTTGGGAACTACGCCGGTAAGCAGAACGTTATCTTTCTCCGAGAGATCCCTCCGAGCACATGATCGATCCTTCCCTCGGCCCTTCGAGAACATCTTCGACCCTTCGATAAAAGACCGACTACAGCAACACGAATTGTGTTTGTTTCTCTCAATGGAAGTTACGTTCGCTGCCGCAATATGATACGCTCTGTTTTTCCTAATGTGGAACAACTCGCTGTCCTCATTCCGCAAATTGCTGGCGATAAAAGATTCTTTCAAAGCTTTTTTCAGAGTCGATTTCAGAATAATTCATCAAATTTAAATTTTTAATTCTCTAGTCAATTCAGAAATTTATTTCAGTACACTAAAATAATAGTAAAAAGGAATATATATATAGTACGCTAATTTATATAATTTTGTTACTAATTATATAATGATAAGAAATGTAATAATTATAACGGTAATAAAGAATGCGACATATAAAAATGATAAAAAGCGACGTAAAATAAAAGCGACGTTTTTCAAATTAAAGAGTTTTAGCCTCGATTGATATCATAAATGTGTCTCGGCAACGGTATATCACTGTCGGGCGCGACCGTAGCTGCATTTTCTAAGAGCATCCGCAGGAAAGTGCACTAAATCACTCGAACTAATGAACGACGTCAGGCGCTCGCTCGCGCTCTCTCCGGTAAGCGCGCAGGAAGTAAAGCGAGATTCTCGAAAAGATCCTCGAAAGCTGAGTGGAAGAGGCGGCCGAGGGTATCGACTTAATTATGCGATGATGAAAACTCGAGATATTACCAATGTCCATCCCAGTACAAGTATAAGTGGCGGTCCTCGAAGCTCGACCCAGATGACCGATTACTCCTCCTCGCTGATTCTAATTCTTGCCGGAGTTTTTATTTCGTATAAGGTATTTAAAGTAAATTCAATGAAATAAATCAATAATTCAAGAAAATAAATTATTTTCCAATTTTAATTTAAAATAAATTAATAATTCAACGAAATATGAAATTGTATATTATTTTCAAAATAAATCTTTCAAGATTTAATTTGAAACTGATATAAGTCAAAAGACACACATAAATTATAAGAAAAAACGTAATACTATAGTAATAAAATAATACTATAGTTGGTTTTCAGTTAATTAAGTTTATAAAGCGCATACCAATTATATACATAGAGAATTCGTTCACCAATCTCGAAAAAAATCATTCTGTATGTATTTCATAAATTCAAATTCATTCAGTTTGTCCTCGGGGATAAACTCTCTCTTGTATAACTTAATAATTAGTTTCGATTTCAATCAATGCAGGTAGCGCGTAGTCTTTATTCACTCATAAACAAATTATCTACTAATTATCTCTATATATCCATCCAATATATTCTTGCATTCAAATATCAAAAACCTTATTTTATTTTCCTTTATGCCATAAAGAGAAAAACCCAAGTATAACATATATTTTCTTATTTTATTTTTATTTTTATTATAGTTACATTAAATCTACATTTTTTGCATTGGATTTTAAATAAATAAATTGTATTGACTTAATATAATACAATATTATTTTGCCAAAATTATTCTACTTCTTTACACATTTATATATTTTCCTGTTTATTTCCTAAGTTTATACTACCAGATATATTTAAAATCTTTAATATAAATCTATTTTCTCAGCTATTATTTTTTCATCATTGAATAATTTAAATCTTTACGATTAAGATATTTCTTTTCTAAACAATGTATATGTGTGTGTGTGTGTGTGTGTGTGTGTGTGTGTGT
>JAJVSH010000003.1:463216-487987 GCA_021460005.1 Tetramorium alpestre | reverse complement strand
GTGTGTGTGTGTGTGTGTGTGTGTGTGTGTGTGTGTGTGTGTGTGTGTGTGTGTGTGTGTATACCTAAATGTGTGTATAAATGAGGAATAGAAATATTCCTCTACATAAACCTTCAAAATTAAAATTAAAATAATTTTAAGTCATAAAATTTTAATCTCTTTATAAAAGAAAATTAAATGATAGCTTGATGTTATTATATCTAAGTTAATATATTGCTTTATAATATAATAGTAGCAGTAAAAAATTTAATATTTTATTATATTTTATTTTTTTATATTTCTTTTTATTTAATTGTGATAAATTTTTTTTCATTTTTACATTGTCTGCATTATAATGTTATTAAATTTTTGTTATATCGAAAACTGACGTTGTTTCGTATAATACAGAAACGCTTGAAAACGAGACAACCAATACTAGCGTTCTGACAACCAATACTAGTATCGCACGATCTCGCGATAGAAAACGTTTATCACGTTCGCGAAAGAATATTTTCGATGAAGAACCGTGTCTTACGCGTCGCAAAGTTTCCAGGAGATACGACGAACGAAATTCACGATGCTGGGAATTTACCGAGTAAATGCGGCCCGACCGGCTGATTGATTTTACCTCTCGAATCGCATCGCAGCCCGGTTGTATTCGATTCGACCTCGACCGAGTTACGTGCTCGCATAAGAGAAAACGACAGTCCTAGAAAAGTTTCCATGCAAAAGAAGAAGATGCAGATAACGCAGATGTGTTAAAGAAGAGAATTCGAATATTTATGGATACATAATGTGCTCACTGAAAGACAGACTAAAGCGTCATTTATACAGTATATATCAAATTTCAAAGAAATCTTCATAGATAAAAAGCCATTTTATATTTCGCAGTGAATATGTGACTTTCTCATATCAAGAATAAAATTATTATTTTAATCACGAAAAATTTACATTACTTGTATTAATCTTTTTGAGAAACTATCCCTTTTATAATTTAAAATGTGTGGAAAGAGATATGACCTCGTAACAGGTTTAATAAATCAAATAGTCAATTGTCTACATTGTGTACACTTTTTTAATGCAGCATAGATAAAAATTTGTTAATCAAGAGTATCAAGAGAAACTGCCATGATAACGAATCTCAATAATTCGTCATCATTTTGCTCGCAGAAGATATGAGTCGAATAAACGGTGATGCATCATTTAGATTAGCCAAACAGAAAGTTCCATAAAAATCATGAAAAACTTGATTCGAAGACATTTGTTGACTCCTTTTCACTCCTTTAGGTGCAGTGCTCTCTGCGATCTCTTTAATTTTCGAACCTTTTCCTTTATCATCCCGTATACCTTCGCGAGAGATAGAAACGAGACGAAAGGACACCTGCAGGTAGCAGTTGCACTTTAGAAGAACGGAAGGGAGATCGACTGCTCGAACGACACGTCTCGCCCTTTGATACTTCTCGAGAACGCTTCCATACGTTCCGGCAATCCTCTCGATCTCTCTTATGATATGAAGAGCTTCTGAATAAACGTTGAAGATGGTGGAAATGTTGCTGGTCGAGTGATAAATCTCATGTGTATGTGTTATATGTAATAGGATATATTTCTTCATTATTGTTTAGAGTACCTCGCACTACGACGTGTTATGTATTATTTGTAAGAGTATTATTTATAGACTTAAAAGATTTCAGGTGGTTATGTGTGTGAAAATAAATTAGGTAACTCAAACAATGAATAAATGCGTGAGCCATATGTCGAGAGCAATGTATGTATAATAAATTAAATATATTAAATTCGCATTTTGCAAGAATTGTAACTTTTATTAAATATGCGAGATATAAAAGTATAAATTAAATATATCTCACATATTTAATAAAAGTTCCAACTCTCGCGAAATGCGAATTATCGCATTTGTTTAAAATTTCCACGATCGTTTACGTCATTACCACGGGCACTTAGCAGAAGTTGGCTAACTTCAAGACCGAAGATATCAATCTTCCCTGCAGAAATATTACTCCGACGAGGTGAGTTTCACAGGAAGAAAGATTTCAAACTATGTGTGGCGCCTTATCGATTTTTCATTACTAGTTTATCTTGTGCTTTATTGACTGAAAACTTCGTTAGAACGGGAATTAGCGCGGACGGGCATACCTTTGACTTTTAACGAAATTGCAACGGCGATCTAATTATTACGAAGATACGATTAAATTTCTTAATGACAATAATCGCGTCCAAACTATGCACAAATACTTATAGCATGCCAGTTCAAATCTCATTTTATTTTAAAAATTTTATTTTATTTTAGAAACTAAACAAGATTTTAATTGCAAGAGGAGCAAACGATTTAAAGCTCTCTTAAATAGTTGCATAATTCTTCAAGTATTCGCAATTATCTTTCTTTTTTTAGCAATCTCTGTAGGATGTTTGTTTTTGATACACTTTTTTCTTTATGCTTTTATTTTCTTTCTTCTTTTATTATGTAATACAACCCTTGACAATTTTCGACATTGTATTACTAAACATCTTCCATCGCTTCTGTCATAATCATTGATATGTCCAGATCCTTTTCCGATAGACCCTAAAGCTGCGCACGAACACCATCGCCACAATGAAATATTCAATGTGAATATCCTCATACCTGCATCAGAAATATCGTATTTCGCGTGTTGATACATAGAAAATAGCTGCCATTTCGGACGTCATGCCAAACTTATTCCGGATGTTAATATTTCGATTTTCTTCAGCTGAACGTGTCATGCTTCCATAAACGATTCGAGAAAATCGCCGTTCTTTTTAACTAAAGGAGGATCTTTATCCTTTCTGAGAAAGTATAATCATTTCTCGGATGATTTCAAACAAATCACAGATTTTTACGTTCCTTTTTTTCTTGTATAAAAAAAAATAAGATTAATGCAAAAGTTGTTTGGCCCTGGAAAATGGCTAATATCGTTGGAAATAATGTTAGTGGATAATGAGGGTCTCGCATGGCCAAAAATACAGTGTTTCCGGCGGGGTTGCACTCGATCCAGCAATAATTCACCATCGATTTCGAGATAAACATTGCGTGACGGCGATGGAACGCGGATACCTGACCCAGATTCGGATGCAATTACATATATGTACACATGTAGATACGCACACATATTCGCCTCAGTATAATTATCGACGGCGCTTATCGTTCCGCCGCGCTCGAGATTCCCGAATTTAGCTTGCGAAATTAATTGCAAAAATTGATCTTCTCTCTGCAGAGCGGCGATAACGTTACCCGTGATTAATCTAATATACGTACGTACAACTGATCATTAAATTCCCAGTTATTCAATGTAGTGATCATGGCGCTCCAAACCAGCCAAACTTACCTAAAACAAGAAACAAAATGTATTGGTATAAAAATAATTCTCAAATTGTACTCTATTTTTTATCAGAGGAAAAGTAAGTTAGTAGTAATATTGATGACATTTAATTATGCTACTCTATGCAGAAATAATAAAAGAGACATTGTCGTGTGAGTAATAAATAAATTATTATTGATTGTTGAACTATGTAATAGAATATTATACGACTTGATTATTATTTTAACCTATAAATTCAATTCCCGACAGAAAGAGGAAGAGTAATATATTAAAATTTTTATAAAATAATTTCAAATGTAAATTTTTTTATCAAAAATTTATGTCTGATTCAGAATAGTTTCATTTGATTTTTACCCCTTTCATTACATGAAATTTTATAAATTTAAAGAGATTCGGGGGTATTACAAAAAATGAGTGAATGTTATATTAATTTTGGAATTTGATTCTAAATAACGTTAGAAAGCTCCATGAATTTTTTTCAATTTTTTTTACCATCATATTATTTCATTTATTGCGAATGGTACATTACTGATAATTTCAAAGAGAAATATTCACTTTTTTTATCGCAAATAAGTATAAACTTTTATGACGGTAAAAAAAATTGAAAAAATTCATAGAACTTTATAACGCTATTAAGAATAATATTCCAAAATTTTATAATAATTTTACTCATTTTTTTGTAATAGCTCCAAACCTCTTTAAGTATTAAGAAAATATGTAAATAAATGATGCTTTATTTTTCGATTTATTTCAGATAAATTGTTTTCTTACGAATTGTATTTTGAGCTTTAATTATTTAGATACCTAATATATGAGATGTTACCAAAGCACGAGAAACAATACCGTAAAAAGAAAAGCAAATAAAAAAGCTAATAAAAGACGATCGACTTAACACATTTTATATATTTTTTATACACGCTACGTGCGCGTTATGTATCGTGTTGGCATGCATTCGTGGAGCTGCCGTGAGATAAAAGCGTCATAAACGCGCGAGTTCGATCGCGCGGCCACTGATACTAAATGCGCGCCGTCCATGGATCGACGCAGGCATTACACGTATGCAAATTATCACGTATCGCCATTAGATTACTTAAGCGCAATTAGTGTCGCATGGAGCGCGTGCACGGTATCCTAATTGCCACGATCGCCAAGCCACTTTCAACACGGTACAAGCGCTCGAAAAAGATTGTCCTTGATTCACGATAAGTCGTTGTTTAACTGACAATTCCTTCGGTAATATATCAGTAGCGTAATACGAAAACATCCAACGTTAAGTAAAAAATAAATATCTTCTGTATCTTCAGTAAATTCAGTAAATTCCGTTTGCTTACAGCTTATGGACGTTATCCATTTCCGCTCAAGATATTGATTTATATAATAAGAAAAATGTTTGTATCTTGAGATTTATAGATTAATTAAAAGATAAGTCACGTTATCAAGCGAATAACTAATATATCTATAGATGAAAGCGTTTTGGAAAACAAAAAGTTTAATTCAAGAAATCGATACCGTCAAATAAATAAAAGAGAACGTTTCTACATATTTTCTTGATACGTAATATTAAAAATTGTCAAATGGCGATATTTACCAATGTTATAAAAATATTCTCTCAGTACATTAATTCAACAAAATTCATATTCCGTTCACCATCCTTATTCCTCTTTATTTTTTCTCTACGCTGCTCATGTTTAATGGAATTCTTGGCAACCGGCCGATTCGTCCTACATCATCGTCATCCGAGTAGATTCATTCCTCTCGCCGGAAAAATGTCGAAAAGTTTAAGGGATGCTAAGGATGCAAAGTGAAGCTGACGTGAAAAGAGACACGGATATCGGCGTTGATCGCTCCGGATCGGTCCGAAGCGGTGGATGGAGGGCGTGAGAAATTTCAGTTTTATAGTGGCCTGAAAAATTGTCGTCCGTATTCGGTTGGCATGAAAAATCACCCAGAAAACTCGGAAGATCTCCATTCGATCGACAGCTATCGCATAGCATGTCAAAGTTCCCTATCTAGTTAGGCAATAGAAATTAGATAATAACGTCGTTAAATTTGAATTTTTATTCATATCAAATATAAAAAGTTCCACAGTAAAGTTATGTATACCAAAATATTTGTTATTACCAAAATATCAATATCTTTTAATATTCAAATAAAATAATTCATTAAACAAAATTGAATCATATAAAAATTAAATATATATTTCATTTTACTTTAATTAAATAAATTAATATAAATCTGCCAAAGACATGTATTGAATTTAATTGAATCAAATATTCAGAATTCTCTTATTCTTAATCAACTTATATTTGATGAAATAAGTAATTAAAAGCTATTCGAACGTATATACGTTAGCAAGAGAAAAAATTAATTAACGAATTATTTTACTTTGGAAGTACAAGCTCGCCACGTTCTTCTTTACCTCCCTTGCAAACCAAATATTTCGGCGACCCCTTTCGCACCGATCGATGATCGGTAAACTTTTGAATAATTATAACGTGAGGATGATATATCAACGACAATCTGATTATATATAGGCCGGATCAGGCAACCAGAAAATTGGAACTGGCTCCATCAGCGGTACGGAGATCAACCTTTACTTTCCTTCCCCTTCCTAATAATTCGCCTCGTTACTCCCTGAATTTTCGTTAGGCCACAAGACTAAGTCTGGGAACTTTTTAGGAACTTATACTATTACCATAATTAAAAACGGTTATCGATATACTAAAAAGTTAAAGAATACCTATTCCTTACTGTACATTTTACTTAATGAAATTTATTATTTTTCTGCTTCTTTAAAAACGTAAAATAAATCCTTTAATTGTAATATAATTGTGCATAATACAGTAAATATGTTAAATATATTTAAATTCTTTATTTAATATGAACAGAAATTTTTTTTCGTATTATGCATATTATTTCTTTACGATATTTTATTACACAACTGTGTATATGTGTCATGAATGTTGTTTTTGCATTATGTTGTTTCAACAAGAAATGTTGAATGATAAAGCAAATTTTTTTAAACAGTAACGAGGACGAAGTCGCGATAAAGAGCCTCTCGAAAGTTTACGCCATTTTTCCGGGAAATTTTCGATCCTCCCTTCCGTCGATGGCATCTCGACACCGACGATTTATAGCGGCGCGGACGCCGCGAAAGTTTGTGCATAAATTTCATGCCGATTCGAAGCGCCAGCACGTTTCCCTCTTTTTGAGTTCTAGGCTTTCCGTGACCCATCATAATTATAAGGGATGACTAATGTTATCCCTCGTCAGTCGATTGCAATTTCTCTAAAAACGCACCAACGTTTTCTGTGACCTGTTAACCTTCTTAAAATTACAGCAAAGTATTTCTTTATTTACACTTCTCACTTGAATTATTAAATCATTAGTTTGCAAACAAAAATATGAAGAATTTGGATACATATTTTAATAATTTCAAATTATTTTATTTTATAACGTTAATAAGTTATATCAGCCAAAGGAATTCCTGAAGAGAACTAGTTCGCTTTGGGACAATTTGTTCCAAAATATCTAATTTATTCATTGTATAAATAATAAGCAATCTGAAATGGATCGGTATGGCCAATGCGGTAAATAACTATTAATATCCACTTCATTGACAATTAACATTCATCAGATAGTTGCAAATACGGTTGCAGTATGTCGGTTTACGTGATGTATATTTATAGGAGTAGATGATATTGCACATGATATTATACCACTCTATGCGCAGCATAACGACAACATAATCAAAAACGAGATAAGAGAAATAATGCTCATGCAATTTTTCATACTTTACGACTCCTCACGTTTATTGTGTTGAACCCACGGGATCATATGAAGCAATATGCACGAGAATACCGCTAGATAATACAACTTAATTTTGCGATGATAAATGCGTCGTTTCGCAAAGAGAAAGGACCGAAAAGTTTTTAGGCGTTAGTTTTCCCGCGGATTTAGATAATAGGGATTTTTCATAGTTCATGGAATATATCGCATCGACAACGAGGAAGAGGGCAAAGCTGTCGGCTCGCATTATTTCCCGTGCGATCGTCGCGCTCTTCGGGGTCGGCGACAGTGACGGATCGTCGGCGACGTCAATAATAAAATAAAAGCGAGTGGCGAAAAAAATGGAGGTCCGCAGGAAATTGATGCACGGAGTCGCGCGCGAGCGGTCCGTTGAACCGCGAGCGGCGTGACTCCGTCATCGAAAAAGTATAATTCCGAGTGAACCGCGTTTCTAGCTAGTAGCGAGGAAAGCTTTCATTTGTTGCGAAATCAATTTCTCGCCCGAAATACCTGTCATCGTCGTTTTGTCGTATATCGGCGAGTTTTTATCATTGCGAAATTAAACGCTACAAACCAGAACATAGTCAAATTGTAAACCCAATAGCTCGATAATTTTATTCACAACATTACCGTCGAAGTGCTGAATCACTCGATTATTAATTGGTCTATTGAAAAGAATTTTGTTTAAAAAACAAAAAGAAAGAAATAAATAATGCAAAGTCTGAATAGATTCAAACTTGGCTATTTAAGATTCCCATAATTGAAACCAATTTAAAATAAGTTATTGAATAAGTCATTTTTGTATAGTAAAAACTTTCTTACGTTTTTAAAGAATTTTATGTCTAAATAATGGAAATTAAGTAATTGAATTTTTCTCATATTTGCTTTCCAATATTATTTACGTGTTTGTTTCTCATTTTTTCTGTTACCATTATTCCGATGTAATACTGGTCTCGTTCAACTCAAACTAGCGTGATATTTTTATTATAGCTTAAATTGGAAAAGGATTACTCAGAATTGATTAATTATTATTCATTTAATAACATGTGCAATTGCAGATCTGTTAAAGAGAATATACATGCAATATGTTATCGATACATCGAGCGACGAAACATTTCCGTCCACATGCAGATATCCTGTTCCCCACTCATCTAATTGATTTGCCTAATTGAATGAGCTTTCAACGGACGGTGGTTAGATATGAGCTTCGGACATGTAAATGCAGCGATCGCATTCATTTATGAAATGTAACATCACTTCATTGCAACGATGGGTCACCATTTTTGACGAAAATATTTTTTAAATGAAATGTTTACGTACTTTTAAGTAAAACTATATCGATAGATCGTAAACTAATAGCGTAAAAAAAAATAAATGTGTAAAATAGCATATTTTAAAACTTATCTATTATTTTTATTCTAATAAAAATATTTCTTCAAAAATATTAATAAAATCAAATTTGAATATCTGTTTTATATTTATTATGAATTTTGCAATTACAGCTTTAATAAAAATTGTATGTAATTAAAAATGTTTAAATTAAAGCAAAAGTGCATTTAATTTAATTTAGATATATAAGAAAAACTTACAAAAATAAATGTAATAACAATGTAATTTTAGTGACAAATTAAGAATAAATTAAATCCACTATAATACAAGGGTAAAGTATTTATACATTATATTAATTTTCGTTATTTGCTTTTTATAAATAAAAATTCGAATTTCGCAGTCTAAAATTTTTTTATATCGTAAAGTCAATAAATAAATTCTAGAAATATATACTATTTAGCATTTATTACAAACAATTAACATTAATTCAATTAACTTCTTTACACAATCAAACTGTATTAAAATGCAAAGTATATCTAAACAAAAAGATGTGGATTACATTTTTTAAGTTTAAGATTTTTAAATTAAGAGATTTCTTTGCTTTATCTTTATTCAACTAAAAGAGGGGATTAATAAAAAAAAATGTTATTATATCTAATGTAATTATATCTAATATAAAATAACAGACGATTAACAATTTTAAAAAGATTGATATAACAATCACATCAATGCGAGACATTAGAAAAATTACTGAGCTCACAATAATTTTTGGTTTTTTTTGGTACCTGTAACAATAAGATTCAATGATAAGAGAAATATAAAAAGATTTATGTCGGCATCTGCCAAGCAGATTTGCATGATGTTAATTACGACGTAGTAATTAGGAAAACTTCAACAACACCGACGCAGTTTCAATGATCCGCTTAAAATTTTAGAAGGATTTATTAGTTTCGGTAGTAATTTCATTATGGAGAGCTCTCTTGAGTTTCACCGACATTGCTGGCCGCATATCACTTTCACATTAAACACGTAATTAACCATAATTAGCCAGTAAATAAAAATGAATACCCACTCTCTCTCTCTCTCTCTCTCTCTCTCTCTCTCTCTCTCTCTCTCTCTCTCTCTCTCTCTCTCTCTCTCTCTCTCTCGTTAATGGTTTATAAGATTGAATCTAAATTAATACAATAAAAACTCTATATAGAATCAGAGTATGTTAAGCATTTAAAATCTTATGTATAATTTTAATGAATAAATAACTAGAAACCTAGCGCAATATTATTTTTATTCATTCTATATTATATGTAATAGCAGTAGTAAGAAACTATGTCTTATTATTATTTGTTTATAATATATAATTAAAAAACTAATCCATTTTAAGTAATTTAATATCACACACATTTTCTACGTGCCATAATTAAATCTAAAATTCGTATAAGTGTATCATATAATTTCTAATCATTATTTCTAGTTTTACTGAATTCTCTCGATTTTGATAAAGAAGAAAATAAAGATCTCTTACATCGAGAAATGATATCAATTTTCCTTTAAGTACGTAATCACTCGATATAAGTCTCAAAAAGTCAATCGTCTTTCCTTGCATTATATGTAACATAAATTGAACATTGGACATAAATTGAATTTAAAAGAGTACACTTCTAGTGCTGTGGAAGAATTCCCGAGATACCATTCCAATAATGTGAAATATTCATAGAGCAAAGAAACATGAGAAACGATATTCACCATTTAACAAACGTCAATCTGCGACGTCTCGTCCGCTAATTAGGTTGGATTTTCAGTCTCGAACGAAATACACGTCGTAAATATTTAATGGGCCCGGCATTATCCTCTAACTGCGCGTATTTAGCGTTGCAATTATAAAGCCGCCTGCAACGGGTGTCGTGACGTTTACAGAAGCGACTTGTGTTTCCGTCTCACGTACAAAGCGGTTTATATCGTGCCGGCGTTCTTCGTCGTGGGCTTAATTAAGGTCATCCGACGTCCGTACACGCGCGAAGTGGAGGCAGCTTTGACGAACGCACGCGCGCGTGACAAGACATCCGTGATTAACGATCGAACGAGACAGGACACAACGGAAGATAAAAGATGCCACCGGAGATAACATAATCGCGCGCGGATATACGTGTCAAGGTTTCCCACCCGCGTTCTTTGCTTCAATGTTTTTCATTAGAAATCAAACAATTATATCAAATAACTAGATTAGAGAGTTACACATGCAATATGTATTTCTTAATATCATATTTATTGTATTATATTTCAATATTATTCACGCATGACATCCTACTTGCGCATTTATCAAAGAACTTATTTGGCTATTCCAACGTTATGACAGAACTTCGGAGAGCAACTACAAAGATTAAAGGAACCAGCGGAGGGAAAGGGCATTCATATCGCTGCACTCACGATGGATATGATAAGCTATGCAAATTATATAGAAACTATAAACACGAGCAGACCGAGTCACCGTATATTGCGTATTTACAAAGCTGATATATCCTTTAATTAAAATTACATTAGACGAATCTGTTCCACAACTGGGGAATGTAAGAAAGCAAGGAAATGGAAGGCAACTGTCAAATTTTTCTAATAGATGGATACATTTTCAAAAAGTTAAAGATAATGATAAAATGACAAATTACATGTGTTAAATAGTTTCATACATTGACATAAATATTTCATCTTAATCGTTTATATTTAATGTTTCAAATAATTTAGTCCTTTGCTTATTTATTTATATAGACATAAATATTTTATGGACAATTACAAACATTATGAATCTTATCAAGCACACATATGTCATATCAGAATTACAATAAAAATTTGTATTACTTAAATTAATCTAGATAGCAAATTCTTTTTCTTAATTTTTATTGTCTTCCTATAAAGGAGGTTCGATTTCGTTTTGTTCTCTTTCTCGAAAACGTCGAAGCTTCGTCCGGATCGAAAAGGGGATTAAATGCGCACGGACGATGGAAGGGAAAGTAACTCTTTGGAAAACTTTCCGGGAACGGGGATAAAGAGTATAAAGGACTATAAGAAGAAGTATTTCTAGATGGGGAGCAGCAATCTATCCACAAAAGAGAGCTGCACGCTCGATCGGACGAGGCATCTCGGTTCTATTGTCGCAGATGCTGAATTCGTCTACGGCGATTTAATTGAGCCAAACTAATCGGCTATTCAAAAGCAGGACTTCAAAGACACAAATGCTGCCCGCCTGTCATGCTAAAAAAAAAGTGAGTCCACCGAATTCGTAAATTAATCTCTTGCTTTACCTGCGTAGATCTAATTCTTTTTAATACCGTTATATGGATACATCATTAAGAGGATTAAAAATATATTTAAGTATCGTTTTTTAAATTAGTCACAGAAGATTGTCAAATATCTTTTAATTACATAACTTTTATGTCAAGAGAACTAAAGCACTTCTGTGTAGAAACTAAAAAGTTATTTTATACAGTTACGAATGAATGATGTCACGTAAATTAATAACATGATTAGAATTAATGTAATTATATTTAGTTCATAAATTATTAAAGCAAATTAAGCTGACATTTATTACGTTAAGCGTGATATTTTTAATCGATTAATATGAGGGAATTAATATTTAATGTTTTACGAATCCCCCGTGCCGTATTTATCATATCAATATATGATATATAATAACAATGCGATAAATTAATAATTGATAACATTTACGATAAATTAATAATAATTTCAATTACGCCAACAGTGTGAAAGATGAAGCGAAAATATTTTACAAATTTACAGATTTGTGCATAGGGAGATATAATAAATTGTTTGTGGATATGATATTTTTATCGAATACTATCGAATGGAAACTTTGGATTGATTTACACGCGAATTAAAAACAGTTCTTCTTTATTATTTTATTGTCTTTCCATATCTTCATGAATAATCGTGTGCGCAAATCGGTTCAGGTTAAACGATGCATAAACGATACTGACGGATTTATATAGATTATAACGAAATCCACTTTTGAATGTTGTTCTCTAATATTCAGGATTACAATTGATATCCGATATTTATATGCTTCATTAACCTTTCCTATAAAGAAATTCTTTATAATAAAAATTTTATTTATACTTAGATATTTATAAAATATTTTAGAAGTATTTAATAAAACATATCGAATTATGCAAATTAATTATTTATAATACTGTCATAAATTATTTAACATGATAATTCTGGCAATTAATTATTCTTGCATATTTAATTAATTATTAAAAAAGATATTTAAATATATTTTTAATCTTCTTAATAATGTATCTTAATTGCAACGGTAATTATATTATAAAAATCCATTTGACGATATTAAAATAATAATTAATCTATTTAAAAGAAGCAAAAGATTTGTGAGCTCGATGAACTCGTCTTTTTTAGCACAATGAGCGTAATATGACACTAAACTATTGGGCATTGTTTTTTACTAACAGACAAAAATTATTGAATATTAATCAATGCGGCACGAAAAGTTTGTTCATCTATTAATGACAGGTATTGTGAACAAATCACATTGAGTCCTGAAGGTGGAACAACTCGCCCTTTTATTTCTCCGCGGGGTCGCGTAAAATTGGACGAGTTCAAGGCTCTTTCTTGGCGGACTCCATTTCGAAGTGTCGCAAATTGGTCGTACGAGGTCGACACACCTCGGCAACGGAGTTAAGTCGCTTTCTGGTTAGAGATGGGGTTGTTCCGGCGTACCTCCGTTAGATTCGCCGGTGTGTAACTGCGCGTGTCGCTCTTAGTGACGACATTTTAACTAGAAAGACCATTCGAACAGTCACGAACAACTTCCATCGTGTACCTCACGCGCGTAGTTACATCGCAACTTCAGGCTGGGAGATTCCACCTCGTTGTCTTCCTGCGAAACGCGACGACGTACTCCTCACGATTCTCGATAACCCCCGCCTTGTAATACGCTCGTGCATCAACTTCCCATCCGTAAATCATAAAAGCGAGCAATTATTTCTTCTTTAAATTGTACAAAATAAAATTACGATTCTGATTACTCGCAGATTACGATATTAATTATCTTAAAAGAATTTTCATCTTAATGGAATTCTAAGTACTTATTAGTGAACATTGGAAATCTTATTACATTATTAATTAAAGTTATATAAAAGGTTATGCGAAATTACATATGCTAGATTATTTATATAATTTAATTGGCACGCTATGATGAGGATCGCATTATCGATTCACCGGAAATAGAATAATATATTGTGAAGGTGGGGAAAGATTTGTCGTTGGAGATCGCATTTCGACTTCGGCTTAACGAGTTTTCGCGAGATACATTGTCGGCGGTTTAGCTTCAACTTTCGGGGTGGTAACTAACCAAACGCCGTTCTCATCCTCGCCTCGGCGTTTTGAGGCATTCCGATGTGATCGCAATTATCCCGGAAAATGGAATTGTCAAGAACAAATACGAGCGGTCCTGCATGCGAGCGCGTGCCAACTCAGAAATCACACTGGCATCACCTATTTTTGGCTCATTTCCCAAAGTTTATTTGATATGTTAGGTGATTCCATTTATGTCCAATTCCTTCAGCGATTATTAATATCAGATCGTGAAATTTAAGCATAATGATTTTCCATATTTGGATACTTCAATTGAACTTTGTAGTAAAATCTACTTTATTCAACTTTGATTAACACCTCTTAAATTTTCCAGTAATTACATTTTCCAGTAATTACAATTACCCTAAAATTTCAAAACTTCTTCCTTTTGCGATAGTGATTCTACATTTTCAGCGATTGTCTCAAAATTCCAAATAATTTCACTAATCTTTAAATCACATCTATCACTTATCTTTCTATTAATTCGACATTCCGTGATCCTCTGTGATACACGCCGATACACTTCTCCTGAATTCGCTAAATCGCTCTCGATCCCGCGGCGGGACATTCTCGATCGCCGCCAAAATCCTGGCGATCGAGCATCCTTGGCATGGAATTCCACACATAAGACATTCCAACCATAGCCAACCCCATGCCGTCCATTCCGCACAGACTACAACGGACAATCCGACTGTTCTTTCCATATGATCGTAGCAAGATCGAGAGCTGGGCGATTAAGCATCTGAAAGGCCCGAGTTTGCACTCCATTTCGCGCGCCATTTGACAGATTCCCTTTTACAGTACGCTTTGTCTTGAAGTAGGTAAATAAGTGAATTACCTACGTGCTCGGCGCACGAAGTCGCACTCTGAGTCAGAGTTAACGATGTTCTATTTCCGTTTAAACTGGCAGAAAATACTACGGATGTGCACGGTGAAAAGGACATGCTGTTGACTTGATTGAAAATCGGTGTCGAATTTGTTAGACGATAACTCCATTATGTCTAACATAATAATAGCTAATTTTATGATTGTTTCCTTCGTTCCTTCCTTCCCTCATACGATGAAAGATGCAAAACGACAAATGATGTGACTCCAGCCACAGAGTTCGCGTGCATCTATTTATTATGTGAAAACTGTCGAACTATTTTGTCTCACTTGTCATTTATAGTATACTCGATTTCTATCGAACTTTTGTCTCAAATTGAAGTAGTCTGTGCAGCGTTACTTGTACGATGACAGATCGTAATAAATCAATTTAATTTTAGAACTCGATAATCCTGAAATCCTTTAAATACTCGCGTGTTCGTGCCGTACTGAAAATATTGACGTACAGCTGAAACTGCACCGCTACGAATGCAATGTTTATCGACGTTGGCTTAAAGCTTCAGATTGCGGTAGCATACAGATCAAATTTCTGTTTAAACTGTTGGTCATCCACGCCCCCGAGGGAACGCTTCCGCGCGGGCCGTGTGCGGTATGCACTAACTACTTGCGAAACTGCAGCGAAATCGCTAGTCCGCGAACTTGATCCTCTCCTTAAGCGCTCGAATACGAATCGCGCGCGCTTTGTGAACTAACACTGAAGCAAAAAGGACGAATCGAATTAATATACTCCCAATTCACAAAATTTCGAAAGTTCCACGAAAAGCAAGCACGACTACGATTACGCGAGTCAATGTATGTAATTAAAATTTTGATAACATTCTGAAGTACTTTCCGTACACACAGCACGTATATTGCAAAATGCTTCCTTTATGTGGAATATTATAAGATACTATATATGTATAAATAATATTTTTGAAAAATATGATGCATTGACAAAGTATCTAAAATATTTTAAATATTTTTAAATGTACGATACACTTAAGTCATAATAAGTAGATACGTTTTAATTATAAAAATAATAGGATTCTTATTCTTAATAACAGATTATCTCAAACTTATATCATCTCTCATATAAAAATAGAATATAAAAATAGAATATAAAAATAGAAATAATTCGAATAACTAATTAATTAACTAAAATCTCTCGATATTAAAATTAATGACTAATAAGGAAAAGCGATTTTTAAAAGCCAAACGATTAGTTATGCGTGAGAAATAATTCAACCATATATTAAATAATTCAAACTGTCAAAAAATTTTAAGAACTCAAAATTAAGAATTTAATCTACTTAGCACATATTCGAAAATAGTTATTATTGATCTTATTTCAGTTTTAGATTTCCACACTTTCTTAAATACAATTTTTCTCGCCTGACAAGCGTTCGTTAGCGTTGTCAATTGTTAAATCGCTTCTATTCCCAGCGAGACATGAAAGATAAATGCCTCGTCAATTTAACGTTCGTTAACGAGAACTTGGAGAAGCTTGGCGAAATGGGTTATCGTCAGAATATTTTGCATTTATAAGCCATAATGTTGGACGAACAAAACGCTCAAGGGATACGTTTCTCAATTACCATAATTAAAAAGATTCGCGCACGTTGCAAGTGTTAATTTGCAAAAATGTAAATCTCAGTTATTCATACTCGCGCACACTCGACTTGGTGTAAAATTTTTTACGCATAGATGAATATCGTGGCCCTTTCTCTTTTATTGCGTATTACGTTGAAACTTGTTTAGCTTGGTTGACGGTGAGTTTCTTGGTTCGCACAGTTCCACTCGTCCTCAACAATTCCCCCATGGGGATCCAAGAAGTAGCACGGCTGGTTACGTTAGAAGTAGCAAATCCTAGCACATGTATACCCAGGAGATTAATCAAAATCTTCCACTACAACGCGCATGAGAAAATAGTTCGAGTCGAACTTGGAATTAATTTCCTGCGCAAATATCGTTTAATGTCCGCCTCCACTTTATTAATCACTTTTCGTCTACTTTGAATTAATATTATCTTAAGGCAATGCTAAAGCATAAAATACTTTAAAAACTTCTATTTTATTTTAAATAATATACTTTTTACCGTTTTTTGTTTATCTATACGAAGATTTTAATGGAGTTTCTATCTTTTACAAATAAAGGTTAAGACAATGTCATAGCGTTAATATAAATTTTATTAAATTTTACTACAGAGAAATATCTAAAACAACAGTCTATAATAACTTCTAATTATGATTGAATAACTTTTATATAAGAGAAACTAAGTTTCTCTATATAAAACAGGAAAGATAGATTTCTCAACTTTTTATTAAAAAAAAAAACAGCTTACAGGAAACCTTTAAATATGAACTACACTATAGTCTTGAAAATAAGTCCCGCGTTGTAATAAGCTTTGAATTATTATCTTAAATTTGTTTCCAAGTTAATCTTATTTCGATAAATCTAGCATCTGTATCATATTCATTTAATTTCTCGTTACTCCGCGAAGGCGAGGTAACTCTTAAAGGCGCGAGCAAATCTATGATTGCGCGTACCAGTGCCATAATTAACGCTCTTTGTCGTTTTTCCTTCTGTTTCGTTCGAGAGCTTACGAGATCGATCGTTGGATTACGAGGGCCACTAAACGCTCTCGTGGACGCGGCACACTCGCTTCAATCTTCACGATACGGATCTGTAATCCTGTGATTAGCTTCGCGCCGACTTATATACGCGCTTGAATTTACGCGAGAAGGTGCCGAAGGGTCGGCGGGGAAGTGCCGTGATTCGAATCGATCCGGAACTGAATTTAGATGCCCTTAATGACTAGTCGGACTATTTTGATACCAGGTAATGTTGAAGACCACTACTAATGGAATACAGTAATAAAAATAATAATTTCATATTATTAATAATAATAACATCGCGAATCGCTTAAATTTAAGAAAACTTCCAAGTAGCTAACAGTAAATTTTAGAGACAGATTTTTAATTATCAATTTTAAATTTATCACATATGAGATTTAATTGGAACAAACTTAAAAAAATTTTGCACAATTTGTATGAAAACTAGAAATAAAACGTAAAAACCACGTAAATATCCATTGTTTAGTAATTATAAGAATCATATTAAAATTAAATACTTGGTTTTTCTGATGTTTTATATAACTCGACTGAAAATTAAAAATTTATAATATCTCTCATAAAAATATTTTTTAGCAAATACCAGATCTATAATGAAAATCTTATAAAATTTGTTATCAACAAATAAAATCTAAAATCTGTTATTTTATATGTAACAACAAATCATATCTAATGTAATATCGAATAATCGTCTCACTAAATCATCCATAAAGGAAGGATCAAATTCACGACTTAACAGCGACGCAAACGGACGTGTTTGTCACGTGTTAACGATAAACGATCCGAAAAAGGGAAACTGCGGTGATTTCAGTGGAGCTGGTCGTCTCAGCTTTACGAGGCGAGTGTGAGACAGGCGAATAGGCACCTACGTGCCTAATGGGAGGTCGCATCGCGGCTTAGGTCAACGAGCCTGTGCACAGACGACTCCTTCTCCACCGTTGCTGGGGAGTTCACTCCGGAATTTCAAACGTATCCGGACCGTGTGCCGTCCCATCGTTCCAATATCCCCCATGGGGATTTGTCAAAGTGTAGTGATGCCATTCGGAGACCAACAAGTCCACTAATACTAAACAACTCCCATTGAATACCGAGCAGAGCAACGTGGATGACATTCTGGTTCTTACGGAACGAACAGCCGGCGCCGTGATGTCTCGCCGGAAAAGATCTCACTATCCCTTAGGGTAATGATTCGTGCGTGATCCGGCATTTGTGAATAATAGAGAATAATATACAATTTTCTTTCGTGCATTATTTACGATTTGGCTGATATATTTATATTTTAATTTTATTGCGTTACATCACGTGAGAAATTTTATCTTGGATATATATGCCTGGAAAAATAATTCGAATTAACTGATTGCATATGTAACAATGAAAAACTGAATTGCCTTTTGCGAGGTAAATCATACGTGGCATTCAATCGAGTGCTTACAAACAAGAAACTTTTAATGAATAACACAGGACGACGAAAAGGGAAGCGGAGGGGGGAGGGGATCGATAGATTATTCGAACACGCGATAAACGCGACAAACGATCGTCCAGCGGCGCAGCGGGGCGTTCGGAATTCATGAATTCGTTAACGAGCATAGAATTTCTCTCTCTCTCTCTCTGTTTTCCTCTCTCTTTCTCTCTTTTTTAAAGGGCGCTTATCGCGGATGCGGGTCTGCGCGAGAAAATTAAAAAACCGATCGCCCCGCGGTGCGCAGCAATTTTTCAAGCGTTACTGTCGCCGCTGTCATCGTCGTTGTTATTGGCCTCGTTGCCGTTCGCGTTGTCGTACGACGGGCCTTTTCGCGGGAATCACGCGAACCAGGTATCAATCAGGCGTACCTGCCCCCGGCCCGGTATCACGATAACCCCAGTTTTGACGAATATGAATATATTTACCTGGCGAAACGCGCGACACGATAGTCGTTAGACGATCAGTGTGACATGATTTCAGAGAGATTTCTAAAACGATCCCTCCCTTCTAACAAAATATTTCTTATTCCCGACACACTGCGATATTGATTAAATAACTTTCGTGCGAAACTTTGCTTTCTGCGAAACTTATCTTTTAGAACCGTCCCTTAGACAGTCAGGATCAAAGTAATATCTCTAATATTAAAATGGAGCCCCAATTCCCCCGAGGAAAAATATTCTCCATCTTTCAATACGAGCGATATCAATAAAACGACTTTTCTTTCCATTTGGCTCTTAATTATTTACGAGATATGTCTTTAGATATTTGACTCGTATTTGCATTAAATATACAGATGATTGTGTCAAATACAATTACATTTAAGATACTTTGCGTTTTGCAGATTTCTGATATGTATCAATTATACCTATTGGAACATTTATGTTTTTAATTTTTCGTTCAGTTTTTAATTAACTGTATACTGAGAAAAGTTAGTTTTTTGAATTTCACAGCTTTTCAATTTTGGATCTACCTTTTTTCAGACCTTATACGATAAAAAATATAGTCATTCTATTCGCGTATGGACTCAACAATCTACGATTGCAATCTCGTGAAAAATCGACACGTCCTCGCGAGATATGGTCACGTGCTTACTAACGTGCCAAGCTAATTTTCTAATTTCCAGTTCTAGTGTCCTAATTTGTCGGCTAATATCCCATTAGACTGTACCTCGTCTCCCGCCCCTAATTCTGTCGTTAATATCTAATTAGCCATCGGGCTTGCAGTCGATCCAACTAGAGCGCCAGCGGAGCGGTGTACTTCCTCCAAGATTCGCATGCTCGCGCGCGTGCTTCCACGAACGTGCCCATTAGTCACTCGAAATTTATTAACCGCATCCCGATGCCTTCGAGCTTCCGTAGAAACTTCGAGAACGAACGGAAAAATCGCATCACGTGAGAATAATTTTGCGAAATGCATCTTCCCTCGCATATTAATGGAGCAATTTAATTTCGAGTGATGTAAAAGTAAAACATTACAAAATTGTAAATTCTCTACATTCAATTAATGAGCTTTCTAATTCGTTGAAAAGATTTGTGTGGCAAATGTTTGAATAAAGATCATTCGACGCTATTTGTCAATAAAAAAAATCTAAAGTAAACGAAACAATTAACTCGACAATTGTATGATGTATTATGTAATATGTATATAGAATTGTTTCATTATCGCTTGAGTAAAAAAGAAAGATGGAAAAGATCGAGAGCGAAACCGGTGTTGCATGCGCGCGCGCGCGCGCGCGTATGTGGTCTGAGAACAACGGCCGAAACAATTAAACGGAATACCTTCGATCGTTTATTTACCGCAAATAACTGGCGGAAGGGATCGTTCTAGAGAATGAGTCTTGTTGCTCGTAAAGGCACGAAATTGGGTATGCCGATTATAACTGCTTCATTGGATACGAGAAACCACTACAACTATGTATTTCCTCAATATTTCCTTGCCCTTATAACTACATTCATATTTTATTTATTTCTCACTTTTTCATCTGTAAGATAGAATATCTATTACTGTAACAAATGTATGTAGAAAAAAAGAGAATTTTCATAAATATACAGAAAATTTTAATAAATAAAACATGTGAAATTCATATTTATAAATAAAAGATTAAAATGCTGTCTTGCAAAATTATGATTTTCTAAAAGTATTTTACACTGCAAAATTTTATTTACAATCTAAATTAATATCCTGTATGCAGTAAAAATCTGATATATTAAAAATTTCCAATTTCCACAATTCGTATACATTCCTGTCCTCTACCAAAAATTTATTATCTTTGGAAATTTCAAGCAAACAATTAGGCAATTTGCCGTTACTTCGAAATCAAGATAAATTTGTTACGATCATTCTCATGGTGCTTCTTTAATTAACAGTCACAATGAAAGAGGTAAAAAAAAAAGTACAATACAGATCGGGGAGTCATATGTGCCTGACAAAGTGGGGCCGCCATCCCGGGCAGACGTATAAATTCACGACTCTTTATTTTTTAGTGCTGTCCGCCCGCAAAAAGGGGATAAAGAGTCGACGAAAAAAAGAGGGACAAAACGGAAGTCGCACATCCGTCCGTTTGCCGGAAAGTGCGGTTTGATTAACGAGCCCGTTATTGGAATTAGTTATCCATAACGAGTCAGTGCAGATACTTTTTTCCGCCACCATTGGTGCAGCATTACTTTAACTTCGAAATATTGTAAAAATGAGGATGAAATAGGGAAAAACGTCGTTTGTCGTTAATACAAGTGTTTAAACACGTCACGGAACACAATGAAAAATCACATTTTCTTGCAGAGAAAGAGGTCGTGTCTATTTGTCACCGCTTCGTGAATAAAATTTTTAAATTCTATAAAAGGAAGGATATTTACAGAAAGACAAATAGTTTGAATAAAAATTGCGCTTTATAGAGAAAAATGAAAAAAAAAAGCTTGTTAACAAAGTTTTCTGAGTCAGAGCCAAATTAAAAAAATTATGCATTATAAATCTTCTCATAAAATGCAATGTAAAATTATTTTATTGCGATTCAAAAATATTCAGAGATATTTATATAATCATATTAAATCCAACTTTAATAACTAATTCCAGTTAACATTCTCATCGTTTTATAAATTGTTTTTTTTTTTTAATTAATATAACATCCAATTAAAATCACAGATTTATATTTAATTTTTATCACGATCAAATTCGTATAGATTCAATTCAGTTCTCGGAAAAGGATATCGTTTAGATGTTAATTGGTATCTAAATATATGCAAAGCGAGCTTGCTTATTCCAGCTGAAGGGTTTGGAATAGGAGGATGCTAAAATACATCACTATACATCGACAATCCTGGACCAAGACTTTACACGACGCGTTCTCTGGATGGCACATGAATTAATTCATAATACATCGTGTATGAAAGCCTCTGGCAAATTTGAGATTGCTGTTATGAGCCGAATTTGATGCACAAGCTCTCTCTCTCTCTCTCTCTCTCTCTCTCTCTCTCTCTCTCTCTCTCTCTCTCTCTCTCTCTCTCTCTCTCTCTCCCCCTCCCTCTTCACTCCTTTCTCGCTCGACTAGAGCAACAACTTCTTGACACAACAGAAACTTTAAAGTCAGCTTAGTGTTTAAGTCGAACCGAAACTTTCTCCCTCCGATCCTTCTGTTACCCTTTCTCTCCTTCCTCACATCCTATTTTTTTCACTATCGCAGCCCTCGTTTCATCGAAACGTCTTCACTCGATAAATGTTAGAGAAGAAAAACTCCGGAGGGTGCTAGGGTTTTACAAAGGGGTTTAACCACAAAACTTCTCGATTAGGGTGACGACGAAAAATTTGCGGCGGCCAGAAGCTACATATCTGCTACGATTTTTCAACCCCGGTCCCTTCTACAAATAGCAAAACAGACACGAGTGCGCGATTAATCGACGAGACACATGTCGGACGGTCATTTGTTTGCTCACTCAATTATTCAAAACTATGTCTAATGTCTAGCCTGATGAATAAACCTAAAGGTCACAGATAATCACAAAATATAATCTAAGCAAATTTGTCTTCTCTTTCTCTCTCTTGGAGTCTCAAATTTTTATATATTTAATTTAAATAGCGTCTCTATTCTGTAAACTAAAGTTATTTAATTACTTTCTATTGTAATGAAGAAAATTAATTGATAAAAAAACATAAAAATGTAATACGAGTATCTAATTAAATATTGTAGATTGACATTTTATTTGATTAAAATATATATAAATATTTTAAATGACGATGTAAGACGTAGATTTTATTATCTTTTTGTTTTTATGTAAATGCATTTGATATTTACTGATTCTCCGTGAGAGATATAACTTCTAGTGTGGTTACATAAAAACGAACGAGAGATCACAGGAGGGACAAGGGAAGATCTACGTGGTGCATGCTGTTTCTACGGGAGAACAGGATCGCCATATAAATCTGAAGGCGGTAGTTCGAGGATTTTACTTCCATGCTCGCGCGACGAATAAATCTCATGGCGGTTCCGAATGCAGGAATCGAGCCGAAAAGCACGAGATTTCGTGGACGATTCGAGGGGCGCGCGCGTTTTCCCGGCGAAGTGGCTCCATTAATCATCATTTGTCGAAGCGATTGCCGAGATCGAATCGTGCACTCGATTAATCACGACACCGCAAGTAGGGATAAAGCTGAGAGGAAGCGAAGTCGTCGTGCGAATTTTCTATGAAATTTATTCGCCAAGATAATTTAAAACCGCCCTTCGGATGTCGCCATTTTCCTCACAAAGAGAGTGAGTTTATTTGCATTTTTTTTATCTGCTTTAAAAGAGGTCAACTGTTAGTTTGCTTTACGCTAAAAGTTTGATTCTGTAATTTCTGTTACCTATTTTTAAAACAGCAGTTATTGATTTTTTTTTATTACCGTTTTCTGTTTTGAGGGGAAAAAATTCATTTCTAAATTTTCTAAACTTGCTTTAAAATAAGTGATATCTACTTGACAAATTATTAAATTTTCTGACACTATTCTATATATTTTGACCCTATACATACACTATATATACAGTATATATTTTTTTATATTTTATTTATTTTATATCTATTTTATTTGCATATTTCATGTTTGCCAATATATTATTTGAATATTAAACTGTAAATAATAAAAGACAGATGTAGCAGTATAAATAATTTGTTTGAAATGAAAACGTGATGTGTGATATTGTTAGCGAGCACTTCCAACATTTTGCACGATAAACATCAGTAAACCCTTCGAGCGCATGTGATAAGCGGAGAAGCCTGGATTATCGATATTCCTTGGTAAACCTTCCTCGAATAACCTTCACGATGCCGTTCGATCCCTCAAGCTTCCCAGGATACTCGTACAAAATTGATGCGAGTATCAATTTATTGGTGCCAAACAAACACGCGTTTCATTCGAAATATTCTACGTGATCACGCAGCATCCATAAACATTTCCATCATGGTCGAAATAAGATAAGATGTTCCAATAATTGAAGCATCGATTTTACGAAATATTTTTTAACGTAATTACTTTTATTCTGTATTTAATTCATATTTTAAATTTAATCGAAAAAGTTAATGTTTTAAATTAAAAGTATTAAAAACTGTTTAACTAACTAAAACCAGTTTGATATTTAATTTTTAATAACATAGAGGCCTGTATTCATAGTCCGATCTTATAATTCAAGATTGCTTTAAATCTGCTCACGAGTACTCTTACGTTTCCATCCAACCAATGAAATAAGATCAGAGTTTCGAGATCGTATTTAAAACAATCTTGAATTATAAGATCAAACTATGAATGCCGGCCAAAAATATACATGAGAATTAAATATGTATTACAATCCTTATTATGCAAATAAGAATAATTAAAAGTTAAAATACAAATGTTAATCATGTTAAATGTCTATACAAACAAGAAAGAAAAAGTTTTCATATAATATGTAAGAAAGCTGTAAATTGACATAAAATTTATTACAATTTATTAATATTTAATTTTTTTATGTATATATATATATATA
>JAJVSH010000003.1:452484-463066 GCA_021460005.1 Tetramorium alpestre | reverse complement strand
AATAAACCCACAAAATACTAATTTCGTAGTATCACATGTTCAAGAGATTTTTAGTCAAAAATACCGCCTGATAAAAGAAGATCGATAAAATGATTCAGTCGATCTTGCAGCCACACATTTCGGTTGTCAGATTATGGACCGTTCAATCGTGATGCCATTCAATCGCAATGCTATTTTCCCTCCCGGTACGGAGTTGACCATTGAGACTTGCTGTATATCCACAGGCGATACCAGATTTCGTTGGGGTTTCATTTTCCGCAACAAAAAGCAAAGCAAGTTAAATTTTTGAAGCAAAGAATTATTATTTATCAGTATTGATTTAACTTAATATTGCAATTTATGCCTAATTAATTCATTGATACTTTAAGACAAATCGTTCAGAACTATCTTTATGTAAAATGTTTTTAATATTTAATTTCACGAAAATATGAAGATGTTGCATTAGTAATTCTAAATATCTATATCATATAATTATTAAATCAAATTTTATCACAATAAAAAAATATATATATATATAAATCATAATTATTATATGTACATCTGCAACATCCTTTAGATTCGTTAATATTATCAAGTATTTTGCACTAATTTTGAAATAAGCATTGTAAATGTAAGCCATTTTGTGATTCATCTTTTAATAAAACGCTCTGCCCGTGTCTAATCAATGTCGTGTTTCAAAGAAAACTACTTCCCCGCACTACGAACAATGCGTATATCCATGCACCGACGCGGTGTATGACCCTTGGAGAAGCTCTCCGTATCTTCATCCCGGCGCGGTACGAGCCCTTGAACCCATCCCCGGTTTCTGTTCTCTTCAATCTCTCCGCGGGAGACTTATTGTCTCGAGCGAGCTGCTTTGATTCAAAGTCATCGAGAGAGGCCGGCCCCTCTCGAGAAACGCACGAGTGATTTTCAAGCTCTTTGCGACCCTTTTCGCGCTCCGCGTGTAACGTAGCCCCCTCGAACTTCCTGTCGTGGCTTCGAGAAAACTTCCTGTCACGAGGAGACTCGCGGAAGTTACTCTATAAGGTTACAACTTTCCATTTTATAATCGATTCTACAGCAATAAAGAGAAATTTATTACGCAAAATCTTTCATTTACCAAACATTTTGTATTAAATTGCACGATATCCGTTTATTCCTCCTGAAGAATCGTAATTCGATTAAAAGTGACATAGGGCACATTTACATCGCTATATTTAATTCTTGTCCCACGATCTTCTGCTACATTTAGTTTACGTGTCAAGTTTACACGTCGCGTTACACAAAAATAAATTTTACACTATAGAGGACGTAGATATGTGATGCGATCGATGTAATTTTCTTCCTAGCTCGGCTGCTTCTGTAAACTTACAAGCTACGTTATGTGCAATCATTCACCGTTGGTTTTCTTTTCCGGACACTTCATTTTTCATATTTCTCGTCGCAGTCGACGTACAGTGACACTTTCGATTACCTGTGCAACCTCCAATGCATGTCAGTAGATGTATATGTACATTTCGAAGCATACTATATACATTTTTTCATCGTTGCCCTTTTTCTCCAGTTATTTAAATTTTATCGTAAATTTTATATGTACATATGTATATACGTATGTATATATAAAGTGAAACGAAATAATCAACACATAAACATCGCAAATATAATATTTCTCAGTTTACTGTTATAATTTTTTATTTATAAATAATATCACATATTAACATTTATATTAATAAAAATATTTTTTATTCTTAATAAAAATTTCTTTGTAATACAAATCATTTATAATACAAAATTATTAAAGTTATATTAATCATATAATTATATGATGTGAATATTACATTTGATAAGAATGAGAAAATATTCATCAATTTTAGCCGATTCAGAGGAATATGCAATTAGCCTCAACGTGAAAAAGATAAACATGCTTCTAGTGACCGAGAAGTTGTTTTAAAATCGAGACTTCAACTCTCATTCAAACTCAGCCAGAGTTCTCAGAAACTGCATATTATGTGTGTGTGTGTGTGTATATATATATATACACACACACACACACACACACACACACACACACACACACACACACGATGCAGCCGCGGCGTTAAACGCGGTTATGATTGAGTTATTTATTCACGGCATAATTTCCCTCACNTTTCTGCCTCTACCATCGTCATCTCTTTTGCTGTTCCGTTTTTCACAATCTCCTCCCACCGTTCTCATCTCCCTTCCAAATACTTCATTTCATATATCTCGTCCCTTCGACGTATTGTCGCTTTTTGCAATTTTCCATACGTTTCCGCGTTGCGTATTTCATGTCACGCCGACTGAGCGTCCCTCCGCTATTTTCGCGACGTAGCAGACTAGACGTTATCGTGATGAAGCAGATGAGATGACACGCACGCCCGTAAATTTTTAGCCTACCTGGCATGAAAAAGTCACATCGACCCGTGCAACCTGGACAAAGTCGGAACCGTTGCCAAAAAATTTTTGCTCTTTTATCAAATATTTCAAATAAATATTACTCTAATATCAGATTACCCTCTAATTTTGTGTCGGAGTGAAGTTTTCAAAATTAAAATAAATATGGTAGATTGATTTAAAAGTAAAAATAAATAAATAAACAAAAAAAGTAAAAATTTATTATTCTTCTAGAATTTCCAAAAAAATAAATTTTTATTTAGCTCTGTTTACAAGAAAAATTACTTATTAATTATTTGTTAAGACAATTTTTGGACAAGGTTTTTTTAATATAATGTAAAAATAGCTGCAAAGTCGAAATGACATTTATTTGTATTGGGAAAAGAATCATCTTTTTATTGAATATATGTATAAACATTTAATAAAATTAAATGCTATAAATATTCTAGGTATCCATTCTGTCATATTTCTTTAGTTGGACTAAAATTTAATGTTATTATTAAAAAATTTATCAAAAAATTTATCATAAGTTAAAGTGATGTTAGAGACATTTTTATCAGAAAAAGAAGACATGTTTTTTATAATAACTCTTGAGTATAAAGAAAAATGATGTCAAATCTATAAACGAAATTTTATATTACACTGCCCTCGTGTGCCATTATACATACAAATATAACACTCTAATAATTTCTCTTTGTAGTAGCGTTCATGATAACTGCAAACAATAGAAGTACAAATTTACTTTTGATTAACATGCAAATATGGCAACCTATCCTGTAGTATATCAAATTTATATACCGTTGTTTATTAACACAATAAATGAACACATTAATGATGAATACAATTTCAAAAATAATCATCTCATCTCTCAAAGTAATAATGATCCCAAAAAAATATTTTTAAAAATTTGCGATTTCTAAAAAAAAATCATCATTACAATTACATTTTTTTAGCATCATTTAATACTAATCATTTATACAAAAATTTTTTTCTTTAAACGTTCTACTTGAAAATTAAAGTTTATCAACAATTTCAAACGTGTCTTGAAAATGGGATCACGCATCACTTGATTTATTTAAAAGACGAAATTTATGTGCTAGAAAGATCCTTAAAACATTAATTTTTAATAATAAAGATCAGTAAGAGTCGAAGTGACATGAATGACGTTTCTCTTAGATAAAAAGAACATGTATGATTAGATGACTCCCGATTAACTATATTAGAACGTAAAGTTCAAGACAAAATGAAGAAATCGGTAATAAGTAGACATGCCACAGCTTGCCGCGGCTAAGAACCCCGTACGCACTATTTTTCATTACTGCGAAAGCATCACGTAAGGCTGCTGACTCCTGTTGGAGCTATCCCTTGGATGAGGGTGCCCAAGTGTGCAAGCGGGAATGGAAGAGCGCGCTATAGTTGGTATGCGAAGGGTTGCCCGCGCACCAGGTTCGCATATCCATCACGCCGGTTCGAACGGCCTCGGCGAAGCCCGTCGTCCCTCACCCTGCGAGCCATGATAGGGCTGGGAGAAGACAGATGCGACCCGTGCCTCGCCGGTGAGCCACGAACTGACGCGAACCAATCTCCGAGTCCTGCCCTTCCCCATGGTACCCGCCGGCAACCCCGGGTTCGTACGCGACCCCGAATGGCTAAACTGGCTCTATCCATGCCACGTAGCTTGTCTCGAAAGATCAACAGAGCGGTCTAATTCCACGTTAAACGACTGTAACAGACAGTACTTTCGAGCTTTGCAAGCCATGGGCGATTACGCCGCAGTGTCGGAGGCTAAAGCGCTCGTTCACTGATCCTCCGAAAGCTAATTGTACATCGAAAATATTGGGATTGAACGAGGACCGGGGCCATACTCTTCACGACGTATAAAGAAATGATTTTAGTTTAAATAAAAAGTATAATTAAGCAATTGAAAGTTACAAAAATTTAGTTTTTGTGAAACTCCCAATGTATAAATTGATTAGATCAATTTAGAAAATTCCGTTTTTTATAATAAAAATATAACTTTTGGGATAATTTTAAAATGGAAATAAGCGTTTCTGCTTATTTCCATAATAATCGATTGAAATTGCGATTTACGCGAGGGGCATTATTTCAGCGAGGCGAGTATCGACAAAACAAGCTTAAGACAAAATGGCACAATCCCTGATCCGATACATGTCTTGTTGTCATAAAATAAAACATTAACCATTGGACAATAAATACCGCAGAATAAAATTATTTCGTAGCTTATAAAAATGCGCATCGTTCCATGCGAATATGGACTCTGCGACACTGTTGAATTTACATCGGACGTGAAATTGCTTTCGTCATCACGGTCAGCTCAACTGTCAAACCGGATGCCGATATATTGACGAAGAATTTTCAAAGCCATCAGATCCGCCAAAAACGATCTACGCTAAATAGATTCTCGAAACTCAATAACTAGAACGATGTATTGGTCTCTCTTGTCTCCTTCTTCTCTTTTTCTGCCATCTTTATTCCTCCACCCAGTCTGTTCTTGTTTCTGGGATCTCGAACTCGTCTCATGTTCGTACAAGTGTATGTGCATGCTTGTATCTGTATAAGGTGTTCTAAAAATTATCCTCTTTTTCTATCACAGGCAGTAACTTTTTCATTTTCGATATTAAGTGTTTAGATAAGTAAATTTAATTATGAAAACATTCTCTGTTGAAATAAAAATTATCTAAATTAGTTACTCTATAATTATAAACGTCTAGACGACTATTTGAGATAATTGATTTAAGAAAAACTAAATCCACCTAAGGGTATTCGATTTCGACAAAACAAGAAGATTTAATAATGCGTTTGTTGTTCAAAAATGTATTTATATATTTTTGTACTTTTAAAATCGATTATTAGTGTAGAATGCTCGATTCTCTTCAAATTTAACCTTCTATCGTTATTTCTTCATCTTTTTAACTCTTTCTTTTCGTATTCCAAAAGACACAGACGATTTCTAGAACACCCTATATACTTGCATGCATGTATTCGGTAGGAAATCGATCCAAAGTTCTCGTGTTTCTCATTGTCAGCCGGGTAGCTTCCCTTGGACCACGCGTTTATATTGCAAAAGGCGCTTGTATCTCTCCCTTTGCCCACGTAGGATCGCAAATCCTTCCAGGATATTTTCCGATCCCGGCGACATCCGGCTTTAACGTCACCTTGCATTTATTCAAATGCGTCCCTCGCTTCTCTCACGCTTAACAACGCTTATATCCGTTCTCGCTCCGAGCATTTTCTTTTTGCACGAAGCAATTTGTCGCACGATTGAAGAGTGGGTAGAACCGTGAATTTTTCAGCTTTATTGCGTTTCATTCCGCCTCGTTGCCGCATTCTCGCGACGATGAAATCGATGTAATATTGACAATCTCGTCAACCCCACGCTTTGTTGCCGCGAAAATAATTTAAGTCAACGAGGACGCAAAAAGTATTGCCGTCGTGCAATTTTCATAACTCCACAATTCCTTTAAAATATCCAACGCATAACACATCAATATTGAAATATTTCTAAATATTCTATGATATATCCATATAGTATATATACATACGCGAAAATACTATTCATAACATTCGTTTTTTATCAATAAAGATCGATCAATTTATGGAATTATTTTTTTCTTAAAAAAATGTAAAGGTTCTTTTCACATAGAGTTTCAGATTATTGAATCAATTTTAATTAAATATCTTTTTAATTAAAATACTTATTTTAATAGGCTTACTATTGAAGTAATTTTTAGTAAGTCTAAAAGCTAATTTAATAATAAGTTAAATCGAATAACAAAAAAAGTTATTTCTTACAAAATAGCGTGTTCATTCTATATCTTTATTAAAGGATAATGTTGAAATAATATTGATGTATCCGTCAAATATTAAACATTAAATTCCGATTTCAGAGATTGATACAATGAATGAATGAATAAACCCGATATTACTTTTGTCCCCCACCCCCCCCCCCACCCCACTCCGCGCCAAGTATACGAGCCGAAAGTTATCGTAATCTTGATATGTCGATACACATCTCACGTTTCAGACAACTGTAGTACATACATGCAAGAATAAACGTACGTTGCCGGAATTAATTCCTGAAATTGAAACACTTCCGAGAGGCGCCATACGACCGGTTATAACGTTTTCAGGTTGCCGCTGGATTAATGCCGAGGAACCGGCGGATTCTAGGACGTGATTTAACTCGACAGGAATACAAGCCACGGCAATTCTGCAAGCTCTCCTTTCGAAAGCGGATAACGATCTGATTTCGATTCGCAGTATTCGCATATATGTACGTACCATGCCTATGCAAATGCACAGTTGCGAATTAGAAAATCGTTTATGCAAAATCAACGAAATCGATAAAAATATAAAGTATGCACTACTAAACTACGATTATATCAAATTAAGGTCGTGAATATATAGAATATTACCAGTTCTATATATTATTTTTTTCTTGTATGTCTCGAAAATTTTTATTTATGAAATTATTCATTTCTACAATTAGAATTTGTATTAACATATATTTAAGATAATAATCACATATTTCATCTTCCAATAACATATTGTATACATCTGTTAGGTATAGCAAGTGTCCTGAAAGATAGCAATTTAGTTAGTTGTAATAATAATATTAACTTACAATATAATAATATTTATATATATCAAACCGTCCAATAAAAGATCATAAATAAAATAAATTATTTTGGTCTGTACTTAGTTGCTACTTATATATATAAATAACTAAATCGAAGTTATACTTTCTAATAAGCTCGATCTCTGCTTTAAAATGAGAGCAAAAATACGTATAAATTTCACAACTATAAATAAAACACACATACATATTTGCCTGCATTTTGAAACTGTGAGGGAAATCAGAACGCAGTACATCTGACTTGATTATTTATTTGAAATAGGACGAAGTAACTTGAGAGAACCGCGTCGGAAGCGAGTAAGCAATTTTCCGTACGTTTGGTTACATGGTGTATTTCAAACATCTCCCTTTCTCCCTTCTCATTTTCCCGCCTTATACGTTCCCCTATACAAAGTACCGTGGCGGAACTCCGGCACAGCTTATCCGGAAAACGTTTGATCCTCCCCTCACGCCTGTCCCTTCATCCCTTAATCCTGCGGGCTAAGCTGCTTGCGGTGACGACAAAACGACGAAAAGGATCGTTCGTTGTGCCTTCGGCTTGTTCTACTCTTGTGCACGATAATACATTGTTTTCCACAGAAAGCGAATACCCTCTGTCATTCATAACGATACAGTATCTTGATAATTATTAAGTTTAAGATATTATAATTAAACTGTCGAAAATCGCTTCTCGGTTTATTCAGAGTTGGTGTCATTTATAATTAATATGCCCATCTGTTCCATTCTTTTAGCTGTACTCTGTTTTATTTAAGACATGTGTTAAGAACTTTTTTCTTTAAAGTCTAAATACTCAGAGATTGCGCGGAACTCTCTCTGCTTGTAATCAATTATGTTGACAAGATTCAACCAATTGATCGAGTCAAATGCGATCTCTCATTTGAACAGGAGACTGCGCACCGAATCTGCTTTTAATCGGATTACCATGATCTTGAGAATCGTGACACAAAGCATCACTATCTAAGCGACTATGTATACCGCAGTTTTGTCTCGTCTTAATTTTCTGATCGCTACACGATTGTTACATATGTAACATTATTTTGCTTGTGGCTTGTGACATGAATTCTCAAAAATCTGATAAATGACTATTCTCTCGGCGACAAAACTTTCTTAAATTTTCAGTTTAATGCATTTTACGATATCGAAATAAATGCGATACGTGTGGTACGCATTGTAACAGTATAGAATAACGCAGTCTGAACGAATTGTTTTAAATCGAATAGAATAGGAGCACTTTCTATTTCGAGGAGGAGATTTTGTATTTTAGAATGTCTGGCATGATTTCACATGCTTTTGAGGAAAAGAATAAAAATAACAGTAAATCTTCGGAGTTATCGGAGAAAATACAGGTTGCAGGCTCACGCAATTTCCCGAATATCTTCGGCGTCGCACTAGTATCGGCGGTGCAAGCAATATCGATAACTGCATACATCCCAATATGGATGCGCATTAGCCTCATTCGTTGCGAATTTACGCGGGTATTTGAATACAGCCCTCGGAATATTCTTTCTACAATTGCTACTCGTTCATCCGTGCTGTAATACGAAGATATTTTAAAACAGATTCTACTTAGAGTGATCATTTGAATGAATAACGACTGGAAAAATAGATGAACGAAGAAATTATATTGTAGTTTATTCTTAAAAAAATTAATTTTTTCATAAACAAATTGATGCTTATATTAAATTTAATATCATATGAGCCATAGTTACCTCATCACAGACAGTCACAGAGGACTGTTTGAGAAAGAAGAAGAGTTAGAGGATTAGAGATGCAATCTATTCATTAAAAAAAGATGAAAAGAATTTTGCTCAAAGAAAGTCGTTCTTTAGTGTCGAAATACAGAGCAAAGTCCTACAGTCAGAAGAAGAAGAAAAAAAAAGAAGAAGAAAGAGGAGAAGAAGAAGAAGTTAATGTTTGTATCGCACATATCAGTTTATCATTGCGGTAGTTTTTATCGGTGCGGAATAAAAACAAAAATAGGAAAGAAAGAGAAATGCTTTATTAAATAAATATTAATTTTTATAATTTGATATAAATGCTATATTTGTTCTCTCACTATATAATTAACTCTATAGAGTTAATCGCATAATGGCAATTTATTAAAATATTATTTTAAATTGCATTTCCATTATTTAAGTAGTAATTTAAAAATATAATAACTAAATTTCCCGTACAGTATAATAAATATAAATAAAAATTCAAATATCTCTGAAAATTTATATAAAAATCTGTATAATGAAAGGATTATATATAACATATAGAAGTACTTTTGCTTCAGGAAAGCATCAAAGTGGGGTATTGTACAAATTTTCCTTTGTTCCTTTTGCAATCCCATTTTTATTCAATTTCTGTGAGCGCTACTAAATATGATAGGCCTACAAGTTCTTTACTTGTTACTCACCGAATAAAACATACTTTGCTTTCCTTTGATCTACATTTTGTGCCGCTCGCATACTCGTTCTTATCAGTAATCAGAGTATCTCACAGGTAAAATTAAAAATTCTGCGGTGCGCACGATGCGATCGGTGCCGCACTACAAAGAGCGGTCTGAACACTTTGTGCGGGCAAAACGCTAATTAATGTGGTAATTAATTTTGTGGTTGCTTTTACCATAGCGGCTTCGACTCTACATAACGATACTCTTTCGAACGTTAAGCACCAAACATTTTATGCGAGGAAAAGTAAATATCTCTAAAATTTGATGAAGGAAATACAATCATTTATAATGATGATTTACTTATTGTCCGACTATACGAGCAACAAAATGGATCACGGATAAAAACTCAAAAAGCATTGTAAACTTTTTTCGAGATTCACATTTATGTATGTGTATAGTATCTCTTTCTCATGTTATATAATTAATATCCATTTTGTGCGTATCATATGTCAGGGTATGAAAAAGAAAATATTAAATCGCAGTACATATTACAGTATTAATATGCATATCATAAAATTAAACTGAATATTACAATAGTATGGCAAGAAAATGCTAATTAAATTTGAGTACTTTTAAATTATGTAATTTTTTTTCATCAAGTTTATTTCTTAATAATACATATATTTAATTTATCGAATAAGTGAAATAAGAAATTGACTTATTTACTCTTTCCCTGTTTTATCTCTGCTACTAAATTGATTGTGTTAATTAATTTTCGTGTTCACGACATTTCTCGGCAGTCAATGGTCCGAAAATAAAGTTAGCGGTTAACGGTATCTCAACAGAAATTGGATCGCGGTTGCATCAACTTTTCGATTTCCTCAATCTGGAAGAACGATTGGATGAGGCAAGGGGGCCCTTTTCGTGTTCGAATTACTTTCCGTGTATCGTACAATGGAAGGAATTCGCTTTCCGCGATGCACACATACCGCCAACAATGGTGGACAATGGCAAAGGGCTGGCGGTTTGGAGATGAGAGATAGATACGAACGAAGAGACAGGAAAATAGGAAAGAATTACAAAAGTGGCTGCAGCGGAAAAATCTGAGACGATGAATGGAAAACTCGAATAGCGGAATTATATATATATAT
>JAJVSH010000003.1:411367-452304 GCA_021460005.1 Tetramorium alpestre | reverse complement strand
ATATATAGGTACGCGTTAAACAAGAGTCATAGATGGAAAATTTATCGTGCAATAAGTACAACTGTTATAGTAACTGTAATAACTTTTCAGAAATATATATTTATTTTTAAAAGAGAAAATAATAAAATGAGTAAAATGTGTCTTTCGAAATTTTTGTTATTTATAGCAACAATGCCGGACAATAATATCATTACATAAACGTGCAACAATAGTAATAAATAATGTATAATTTTATTATTTTGTGATTTATTGAATATACATATATATTCTAAAATTATTCAATACATATTAAAAACATTGGGCATTTTCAACTTTGCATATTGGAAATTCAAGTATAACGCAATATTTGAAAACCTCAATAAATTTTAATGTTGCGAAAACATCTCATACAATCAGAGTAGTGAATTTACAGAACTTCAGTTCGCGTATTAAAGTTTGCAAAGCCATTGAAAGGCGAGAAGTGTGGTGATTCGAAATCTTGAAAGTCTTGAATCTTCGTCTCATTGTGAATTCTCATCTCGAACTTTTCGAACGGGAAGTGGTCCAATTTCTTTCATATATTCATCATCCACATCACTGCTCAAAAAGAGCAATGCAAACGATTTAAGTATAAATTTCGATAATAATACTTCTAGCAATTGGATTAACTTTCTGATATTCGATTAACTTCTAGTTACGACAACTTTGAATGCAAGGAATTTATCAATGTACTCATATACATAAATTTAAGTGCAATAAATAAATGTGAAAATTTGATGTAAGAATAAACTATAATAATAAGTTGTATAGTTGTCTTCGCGCGCATATATGCTAAATAATCTTTTGATAGAAAAAGTTTTTATGTATATAAGTTAATGAAAAGTTACAGTAAATTTTATAAGAATATTTATGGAATAAAACTTTTTCAAATAAAAAACGTTAATTAGAAAACTTTTCATTAGACATATTTACTTTTCAGAAATTCGCAATCTATTTGATTAAAAATTTTTAATTAAACGACCGAAAACTGTTCAAAGTATAATTTATTATAAGAATAAATATTTTTTAACAAATAATGAATATTATTCGACAACTTTTTTCTAAATAACAATAAATTTACATATATTTTGCTTACATTTTGATAATGCACAAATAAAAATGAAGATAATGCCAATAAAATATATTCCACAAGTTTAGCAAAGCGCAAAGTGGAAGTAAGTTGATGCGAGTTATATCACGACAAAAAGAATGAAACAGCACTGCATATACAATTACTTTTTGCTGTTTCTGGGCAAAGGTTGATAGTAAATAACTTTTCGCCTTAAGTTTAAGTACGGCTAAAGGTCTACTTTCAGTTTTTGCAGTCGAATTTGCGAGGAAATACTTTCCACAGCATCTAACGGAGCTCGCGAACGAGAAATTACTATTGCAAATTTTCGAAAAAGTATATTAATTTGTTAAAAATGAGAAAAGCTATTCTAACAAAACACCATTTCCTTGACAACCGAGTTACAAAAATACAAACGGAAATTAGAAAGAAAGAAAGATAGGAAAGAGAGAAAACTGATATTATTATTTAAAATCTTACTTTTTTCTGTGCTGTAAATTTTTATATTTAATTTTTTTTAATTGTACTATAGAATAATTATATAACATTTTTTTTCTAATATAAAGCTATTATTTTCGAAATGCCAACCTTTTCTGATATAATTTGTTCTCTCTCTCTGTCTGTCTTTTCTTCTGTTCCTTCTTTTTATATTTTCACTATAGCTTAATCTTACCCTCGCTACTGCGGTTATCGAAAGGCCATCGACTGTGCGCCGCGAAATGGCGGGCTTGTGCAGCGGACTATAATGTTGGCCGATGCACATAAAGGGAAAGCAATGCGGCGAAAGAGTTCCCGTTTTCCGCTCGCTTCTAATGCTGCTTGCAGCGGAAGTTGGTAAATATAACTAGTATCGAAGGAATCGCTTTGTTACTGAAAGCTGAGGAGGAAAGCTCAAGGAGGAAATGATTACACAGCGGATCACGAAGAGATCGAAACTTTAGGATGAATGAACACTCCTTCACTTATCACTCTTACAAAGCAAAGAGATACCCGGATTTTTAATTGTGCAATATTAAATTACTTATCTTTGCGATCACGAATGAGACATGATCGAGAATTCAATCTGACGATCAAACGGTAATTACATCATAAAAAGCAATATTATTTTTGAGTCAATAATATAAATAATAATAGCGCACTAAATATATGCTAAGAAATTTTTATAATATAAATTGTAATTAACAATTTTTTAGAAAATTTCCGTTAAAAAAATATTTTATTATAATTGCACAGTCAGAGGATATTTAATTTATCTTCGTAAAAGAGTATATTTGTTAAAAATGCTTTTGAGAAATAATGTATATCAATAATACGATATACGAAGTAGTACATGATAAAATGGTAACAAATAGCGAAACATCTTCGGATTGTTCACGATAAAGCTGTAAGTTGGCCCGAGGCACCAATATTATTCGTGCTAGAAGACATCGTTGTCGCGTTCGCGCTCTTAGAATCTATCGGAAATTTCCTTCAATCAAATAAAAGCGGTGTCGACTCGATCGATTCTCTCCATCTCTCCTCGTTCGTACATCATTCAACCGCCCCTTATCAGTTCTTCATCTCGGTTCATCTCGCGGTTCACAACGCCCTAAGGGATGCGCTCGCGTTCTAATCTCAAAGTGTAGTTGGCGGTCGTCCACCATCACTATCACTACTACTAGTATTATTATCAACCTCGTCGACACTCAAAGATCAGCACGCTCGATCGCAAGCGCACGTCGCTTCGTAAGCGATTATTTTATCGCTACGGGACAATCTATCGTTTGCTCCCTCGGTAGTGTTATTATTTTTTGTCAGAATTTTGTCATCGACTCACTCATCCAGCTTATCCAAATTCCGAGATAAAATCAAAATGTGAATAAATCAAAATCAAATATCAATTTAGAAAATGCATAATAAATTCGTCATCTATCTTACATTAACCTTGTTCATAGAGGGAAAACTTTATTTGTCCTACTACTCCTCCTCGATACCCTCCTAATTTTCCATAATCCATCCTTGTAAATAATCTGATATTTAGAGTTTACAACCCAGAGAATCTATTACCAGAAACTACGGGGCTTTTGCAAGTAGCGACAAGAGATATCACCCTTTGTTGTAACAAGGAGCGATCGATAGCAACAGCTAGAGGGCCCGCGTATATTCAAGGCTGTCTTCTTCACCGATACCCAAATCGATTTCAGATCTAATGATATACGATAAGAGCTCTCTCGTTCCTCTTCCCCGGCTCTTCCCCGTTATTAATCGTGCGAGGAGCATAAACGCGCACCTATCACACGACCCAAATGCAAAGTTACCGCGACGTCACGCACCCTACATCTCGCAAGGCGCTCTTCCACGTTTCCGTCCTCCTTTTACCCCCGACAATAATGAGATACCTCCTTCATCTCGTCTTTTCCCCCCATGGAGTATCCAAGAGCGAAATAGGCCGGTATAATCGACGCCGAGCGATGCGACGCCCTCGTATCATGAGAAAATATACCCTGAGACGCGTGTGAACGTTTAATTTCTGCGAGATAATAGCTTAATCTTTATATTAATTAACTCAAACATTTTTTACTTATACGTTTTTATTTTGTATCATTATTTTCCTAAGATTATTATATGTATAATATATGTATAATATTATAACAATAAAATAAATGTATCATAAAATTAAGAAAATATTGAATTAATATTTTCGTAGTATTATACATTTATATAATTATTTTTAATAGTATTATACTTTACACACTATTCTTAACATTTCTTATATTTTTATTGCACTTTTAATAATCGTATAAGCAAAAATTGCGAAATATTTAAATACATATTTCTAATACACAAGTATACAGATAAAAAGATAATTTTTAATTCATAAATGTTTCTTTAAATTTCTTTTGTTAAATACGTATCACTTGCTCGCATTTATACAGCATTTGCAGCAATAATGTGTTTAATATGGTATCGAAACTAGCAAAGGATATGGCCATTTAACCGGTCAAGCTCGAGCTAAAAAGGCTTGGTTGACAGATGATCGATTGGAGCAAACAGTGCGTGGCTAGGCGGAAAATTGTCAACCATGAGTGTTTATTCATTTTGTAAATGCGACTGAGCACCGGATTTCATTCGCTGATGCATGCTAATCGTAGCTTACGCACAAACGCTTGAAATTTCGAACCAGCGAACAGAATTGAAATAGGGGGTAGGTAAAAGACAGAAATAAATCCGACAGCTTGGGTTTAATGAGAAATAGATATTTTATATCGTAAAATTTATTTGTTAAATCGAGAAACTGTGTCAAGCATAATGAGAAATTCATTTAATTTACAACCTAACATAAATACCGAAGAAACCATCTTAATGATTAATGTGTTAACGTTAAATTTAAATTTAAAATAGCAAGTGAAATAATAGCGCAAACAATTTGCTACCGTCCACTATTTTGCGAATGCGAATAAACAGCAAAATGTGAAAAAACAGCAGAAAGAGATTTTCCGACTTAATTGGCTTACTACTGAATCTACCCATGTGTACCCTTAACGAATTTGGGCCCTTTATCCTTTTGTCTTGCGCGTCAGATAACGTAGCCAGATTTACTCTCACTCCAATTGATATTACTTGATTTAAATATAACAAAGTGAAAATAGTTTCTTGTCAAACATAATATTGTTATATGTATATAAATATTGAGTTTAGAATTATTAAAAATAAAAAATCTCCTGGAAAAAATAATGAAATAAATTTTTAAATCATACAATCTTAAGATATTAAGATGATTTTATATAATAAATATGAATGGAAAAACTATTTTTATATATGTCAATTTTATAAGCTTTTTATTTATTAAAGCTTTCATTTGGAATAATTATATTTTGTAGTTATTTAATAATTGTAGTTATTTAATAATTGTTTTGTAGTTATTTAATTGTATTATTTTTATTCTAGAATAGATATTGAAAATATAGCAGTCGGTTTTAATTATGACCTATATTGCTTAATTTTTCAACACAAACTTTCAAAGATAAAATTTCGTTAGACAATGAAAAATCTATACAGCTCTGCTACTGTGACAAATATGAATTCTCTCAAATTCGTCCCACACTAATAAACAGAATTGATTAAATATAGAAATATAGTTAAATATCGAAATTGCAGCATATGCCATATTATTTGATTGAACTGTCAAAATATGTGGATCGATAAATATCGTACAGTGCATCAACAAATGCAATTGCGTGTGTTGATGCGCCGTGATTAATTAATCGCATTTCTTTCATCTTATTTCAGTATTCCTCGGGATTAAACGTCAAACAGCTAATGGCAAGCATTCGAGTAGGACCGGCCACCCGCGTTTTATTATTCGAAGTATTATGGGAGCCGGACGCAACCGAGCGCAGCGACAGGCCAATTAACGGAGAGAACGATTTAAATCCTGTGACTCGTTACAATGAAAACGCTTTTTGAGGGGGCTGTTATTATTACCGCGGCACAAGGTACCTTTGATGCCGCGATCCCGAATAGATAGAAGGAAAACAAAGCCGGCCGCGAAAGAGAGAAATGGAAATTTTAATTGCGCGAAAGGGAGAACCCCGTATCTTACTCTCGCGCATCCCTCCCACTTCTCCCCATTTTCCGGATTATTTTCAGATCTTGACGGTAACATCCTTTTTATTTCCGTCTGTTTCATTACGCTGCTCTCTCGTGTCAGCCTTTCTCGGCTCGAACGAGTGAAGATTAAACGCGCAACATTTAAAGTGCCGGTATCGCGCTTTCCATTCGTACACAATATCGCGTTCAGTTATTTCGGATTAAATAGCAAAATAATGAGAGCAGTAAGTATAGATAATAAGATCGCGATATATTCATTATCAAAAGAATTCCTTGTTAACATCATTTAGGTTACTCTCCTCTATTTATTTCATTATCCTCTTTTATTTAATAATTATTACTTTCGTTACAAATTCACCATTCTCCACCATATCGCATAATATAGTAAATCGTTATTCGGCAACGACGTGCGTTAACAATTCGCTCCAACACAGCAACTGCGTTTGCAGTCTCGCATGTGAGAGAAGTGCATTCGCATGCGGCACATTGTTTCGGCCTTATAATGCCATGCCCATGCCGTCGCGATGCATTTCGAGTCAATACAACAGCATCCAACGCTCCGAGAAACGCCTATCGATTGAGGAGCATTTCAATGAGCATCGTTCGCCGATGATAAGACGTCAGACGCACAATCGTGTGCTCCCTTCGATATAACATAGGAAAGCGAGCGTATATCACTATTGTATCGATTGTCACTCAAAATAGGACTGCAATAATGACGATACATGTTTCTAATGATATCTAATAATTCTATGAAGAATTATATTATATTAAAGTTTGTTGTATTTTAAATAATATTCAATTTAAGAATTAATTGCTCAATTCTTTTAAATGATGCAAAAACACATAATGTAGGTAACATTAATGTAGCAGCTCGTAAAATGCTAAGAGCTAGTACATTGAAAATTGAAAAATATAAAGTAGTTAATAATAAATTGTCAACATCTTTATAGGTTTTTCATTACAATATATTTATTTCCGCAAACAAAATGTTTTAACTTAGATTTATAAGAATATTTAGTTTCAAGTTTCTTTGCAAATAAGAATAATTATGTTAAATCTGCGAATGCGTATTATACAGATGTTTAAAATGTATGTCTAGGACAAAAGTATTTGCAATAATGGAAATGATTAATTGTTATTTTCATTAAGATTAAAAGCAATTAAGTTTTTGCTGGTCGTAACAATTTAATGTTATTTTCTCGTTTGTCAGAATTCTGAATCTTCACAGAAATCTTGTTTCTTTCATGGCGAATTTTTCGAAGCATTTGTTCGCCCTATGTCCACGCCGAGTGCCGCGAAACGAGAAGGACGAAAGAAATAATAACGCGAGAAGTAACTGTGACGGGGAGAACGGAAGTCGAGGAAAATGGAGTGTATGAAAGAGAGGGCGAGCCACGGGGGGGTGCTCGCTAGCGGCGGGATGAAAAGAAAGGGAGGAAAGCGAGAGAGGGCTGGCGTATTCGCCATAATAATTATCGCAAGCTTTCTTCCTCGTATGCTACGAAAGCAACAGGTGGCTGCGCTCGCGCGCGCCATTCGCAATCGCACAGACAAATCGTTCGGGATAACGACGAATCGCAATCGAAGTCCGGTGATTAGCGAGCCCCGATGGAGACTCGATTACCGTCGCCGGTTGAAGGGCGACCTCGATTGCACGTCGCGGTCGAAGCAGAAAAGATATCCAACTCGAGTTTTCGCTCGCACCGAACGTCGCTTCGCATCTTTGACCCGCAATATTAATACGATGCTTTTTCATAAAGATACAAGTAAGAAAAACAGAGGAATATATTACATTTTAATAAGTGGGTTTTTTTAGGATTTTTATAGAAAAATTTTTATAGAAAGAAACTGATTTTTCAAATATCCATTAATTTGAGATATGTTATATCAAATATTCAAATAAATACATTTTAGTATCTTATCTTATTTCAACGCAGAATGCAGAAAGAAATTGTACGTTATGATCAATTTTATTGCGAAACGAAATTATTTGTATCATTTTATGAAGGATGCTAGAAAGTGAATATAATTTTAAGAATTTAAAATATTCCAAGCGGAAGAGTCGGAAAATCGAAGTCAGCATACAGAACGTCATTATTGTTTTAAGTGACTACTGCAACATTTTAACCTTTTCTTTGTCGCAAGATGCGTAACTAAGAACTATTTATATCAATGTGTTCAGTATGCAATCATCCTAATGGAATAGTACGTAAAGTTTAAAGGAACAAGGACGCCTTGGCCAGCTTCCCGACTTTCCTGTTCACGCCCTTTGCACGGAAGGATGCACCTTCAGGGGACTATTTGCATAGACTGATTGCAGTTTCAATTAGGAGAGAGCGACGTAACTTTTTCGCGAGTTACAAAGGCGTCGCGGCGAGTGGAGTGGAAAGGAAAAAGGCCATGGAAAGAAAGGGGGCAGGAAAAAGCGAGCAAGATGGAAGGAGAGGAGTTTGCCGTATCCTATTGTCGACGACACAATAGAGCCGGCAATCCTTCGACTGATGCGACTGTTTTTGTACTAATGCAAAATGAGCCAATCCATAATCGGAAATTACAGTCAGACAATGCGATGAAAAATTTTATTCATAATATTTTTGTATAATAAGCTTGGAAATAACTTAACTTTAAAGATTGATATATAAATTCAATATATTTTTATTATATATGTATAATACCTCTTTTACAAGTTTTGTCGCACAACCGAGAATTAATAAAATAATTTTTGTCTAATTGCTTTTATATAAATTTAGATGTCATATCAATTCAATAATTATTATATAACTTAATAACTTTAGCTCTAAATTCAAAGACCAAATAAGTTTTTAACAACTCAATTTACTGCATACAGTAGCGATATAAATACAAGCTTATTCCTCTGGTTTTTCTATCATCCATGATAATCTGATACAGATTAGTACAGTATCTGTTGCATCAATACGAGAATAATTAAACAATTTAATAACTCAATTCACATATTTAACAAAGCATGAATTTAATTTATGAAATTTGTACGTCTCGTAAATCATTACACATATACACGCAAACATGCACACGCGCGCCCTTATCAAGATCGTGAATCATTCGCGGTCGCTAACAAGATCCAAAAATTTCATAAAACCGGACATGTCGCCGGCTTCCCTTAAATCACGACTGGCGGCAAAAAAATGTCGGCGACGACGAAGCTGCGCGTTCCGACGGAAAATTAATTTGTCTATATAAAACGGCGGGGAAGAAGAAACGCGTCGAGACATGAAGACGACGGGGACGAAGAGAGATAACCCGCGGCAAAACCGATCTGCTGCAGCTTTTTGCGCGACGTCGCAACGTCGGAATCAATTTAAAGAGGATCGCGATCGGGGCTCCAACTACCATCTTCTACTTTTACGGTTTATCTATAATCTGTGATTGGAGGCGCATTGCGTTGATATGTGTTGTTCAATTATGAAAATTTCTTTAACATGAGACAGTGAGTTGATTTTTACGTTGTTTTTTTTTCAATTTAATTGCAATTTACAGGTAGAAATAAATTAAAAAGTTACTAAAAATTGCATTCACTATGTTTTCCATTTAACTTGTAAATCTCACTCTTGACAAATAAAAGTACAAATCGAAAAATCGATTAGAATTTTACCGATCTCTCTCTCTCTCTCTCTCTCCTCTGCTCCATTCACCTAGCTATTTTTATCGTTTGTTCTAACAGCGAGAAGATAAAAACGAATCGCCCTGTATAATTCAAAGAGCACGGTCCTTCTATCTCGGCGGTATATAAACTGTGCGCGTGTACCGATGTGTATCACTCGAAATTGAATTTCGAGATATGAACGCGGTCCATGTCCAATTCTCGACACATGCACACGTCTCCACGTCCATGCGCGCATACAGGGCGCGCGCGTATGCGCGGGCATGTACGTATACGCGCATAAGCGTGTGCATGCACAATCGATACTCTTCGACCTACTTGCGGAAAAGAGCATGGGAAACGGAGCACATATGTGTGACGGAAAGACATTATATACCCGGTATCTCTCGAGTTATAATGATCCGTAGGACACTACGTAACGGGTCAATGCTTTCAATGTGAGCCACTCTACGCTATTGCTCGCGAAAATGTCCCATCTCGAAGGAGTTCGACGTTCGACAAATATTCTGCTATGATGTACAGAATAGTCCGACAGTCAGTTAATCGAAAAGATATCTATGACATTTGTAATATCTTTCCTTAAGTATTTTTTTATTTTTGTTTTTCCGTTTCGTTATATATAAATTGGAGCGATCGATCAATATGTCAATTTTCGAACGCCGCTGATTATACTTTGTCAGAAAGTAAATTGTCTAAAGTTAATAATTAAAAGAAGGAATAAAATGATAAATGCAATCTCAAGAATAAAAATATTTAAAAAGTTCTTAATATTGAGTCAATGAGCAGAAAGAATATGATTGTGCTACTTTAAGTGAGCGTAAAAATACGCTAAATAGTAATTTTTAATGAACATTTATAAATGATGGGGTATTTATCGGTTATCTATTCAAATGTAAATTGAAACATTCTTGGCTGTGATCCGAGAATAACTTACTACATCGACATCTCGATTGAGCTGATCTGTTTCATGCAGTTCTGGCACAGGCGCGAAACATGCGAATGCGTAGTATGTGTCCGTTCACACGTCCGAGGATATGGCATTCCAATAACTCGCCAAGCGACGTTAATTAGCCGGAAACGTGGAGGAAACGGAATTTAGAGATTGCCATGCACGTTTGAATTTTTGCGAAATAATACGACGTGTGGAATTTCCACGCGCTGTAATTGTCAGTATAAATGCAAACGCAATTTTATAATATTATTCTTGAAGAATTAGAGTCGGGCGAACTGTTTTCAATTCCATAAAGTTTGTTAAATCCTCTTTTACTTATACTTTTGATTTCATTTAAAAAACTGTGTAATGCAACATTTATTTAAGAAATTCACAAATATTGTGCAGATATAATTTCATTAATGTGTCTAATAATTTAATTCAATAATTAATTTATTGAAATAAGTAAATTATGATTATGTTCTGGAAATATGGAAATCTGAGCTTTTTAAAATGTTTCGTAATGTAAATATCAAATAAAATCAATCCCCAGCGAACATTTAATATTCTTCGTAAACATACAATTTTTTGCAACAATATGTTATGCAAATAAGTATATTATTGGTAAAACTTCAATCATTAATTTTTCAATCATTCGTTGCTGAAAGTCTTTCAATGTTAACGACGTATGTGTGCGATCATGCATTCGCTGTTTTAATTAATTATATCATCATATGAAATATGAAAGTAGTTAAAGTAGATATATTTCATTGCCTCGAGAAAGTCAATGCGACCCTACTCGGCCGCGCCCTGTGTCCCAACGGAAATTATTGAATCGTATCGAGGTACAGCTTTGTAAAACGGCAGTCCGCAGGTAGTTTAATTAAACCTCTGTCGCTAATTAACGCCGATTTTATGGCGTCCACATCTCTCGAGGTTTGCGTCACAGCCGAGTGATTTCGAATGGTTCTCAGACCTTTAAAGCAAAACGAAAAGCGAAAGAATGTACTCCGTGCATTCGTGCATAGAGTAAACTGCAATTTTCGTTAATTTACCTCCACGTTAATGATCAAATGGCAAATGATCATTCTTACGTAATTATTCGTCCGTAAATGCCTTTTAATATTCCAATAAAAAATATGAATCGACGGGTTGTCGTTCGCATGAAATTCCTCACTACGGAATTATCCGATTATAAAGTTATTTTATAATTAAGAACTTGGAAGCAAAATTAATGAGTGCGATGGTGAAAATCTGCCGCAAAAGATAAACGCTACCATCGACAGGAAGCTTCCCTTGCAGTTTTTAAATTATATTACAGCAATAATAAAAATAAGTTAAATTTAATTAATGCAAAAAGTAAAAAAAAAGCACTCTAAATTTTCTTAGAAACAAGTGCATTCTTCTTAATATTTAATAAAAATTACTTCATGTCTATTTTCTAAAAATTCTTTTATCGATACTCGCAACATATCACATTGTTTTAATTTCAGAAAAAAGTTCGCATGGATACAATCGACCTTAATTGAAAAAAAAACACGTTTAATTATCGCTGCCTGAGCCAATTAATTACGACGAATTAATTTGCTACGTAACGAATTTTGGCCGACAATCAGTGCTACGTAACGGATACACTACGTTGAATTACGATATGCGTTGAGGATACGCGCGAACAAACTAAATGAGCAATTAATCACGCGAGTACAATGAATCGCATGAGTCGAACAATGAGATGCTTTCGCTTTTATTCATGCAGACAAATGCGTCGAAAATGAGTAAGGATATCAAAATGTTTCTTCTCTTTCCCTTTAATTGAAAGATTACAAGCAGCATTGTATAACAAATGAGGATAAGTGTATAGCAAAATTATATATTATAATCTTGAATGTGATTTGCTTTTATTTCTCGAGCAACGCACTTTTTTCCGATTCATTCAGTCACTTTTCACCAGTATGCTTATTAATGTTCCTCTATTTTTAATTCCTAATTATAAACTATACAAATTGTTCATATTAATAAATATGAAGTCTTAGGAATTTCTATTATTAAATATACAAAAAGAGAAAGTAAAAAATCGCTTTCTACTTTCACATATTTGTTATAGTTTTTTTAAATATTTTTCAGCATTGATCGTGTGCATAGAATATCAAATTTTATTTATTTTTTTTAAGGAAAAAATTGTAATTGGTAAAAATAAAATAAGCAACCAGAGATTTAATAATTTTACTTGAGAGTTAAACAATAATAATAAAGATAATCCAAAACAGAAAGCTAATTTCTCGCGATAAAGTTCATATGAAACGAGAGACACATCCTCCCTGCTACGCGTTTTTACTTTAACTCTTTGGCTGAAATGGACCAACACAACTCGGCCGCGAAATGTAACTGAAAAATACGAACCGTTCTCTCAAAACAAATGTAGATAATGTAGACATTCCTGCTTAATAACGACGAGATATCAGGGTACTAAAAAGAATCACTAGTAGTATTCTTTCGTTTCGTTTCATTTCAAAAAAATTTAGAGAAAAGCCATTATAATGGTGTTTCGTTCCGAAGAATCAATTTGTGGGAAGCCAACTAGAGTAACGCGTAATAACCACAGGGTTAAAACAAATATTTCGGTTTCTGTTACTGATAGTATTTAATTCACATTATCATTTAATATCCGGATTCACTCATCAACCGATTAGCTGCTTCGTCGTCGGACATCCGTTCGAATGCGAATCAATCAGCAGGCCGCAAGTTTGATGAGTTATAATCGTATCTGTTAATTAATACAATCCCAATGTTCATTGCATCCGGCATCGTTAAAAAATCGCACAACGTTAAATCTATACAGAGTGAGACATACGCGCGAAAATTCAAGATACGCAAGTGGCAATCTTTCCGATCCGAATCATCATTCAGTCGATACAAAGAGAAGTACGGAAACAATTAAACAATATACATATATTCGCGCTAATTAATTTGAAATTTCTTGGCGGGTTGCATAAAACATCATGACTACACGAGTCAGGCAAAAAGCACGGATGCGCTTTCTACGTATAAAAATAAAACAATCTCGAAACGTAGTTGCAGCTCTTCTGCTGCTTATTGCGAAATAATATTGCACTTTGCGAACGACTACTTATTTTTACTTTTAATAAGAACATTTGGATCGTAATAATATCTGTATTATATGACACTGTCATTTATATGATTATATTCTTAATAATACGTATATTATGTTATGTGTTTTGATCAATTTTCAATGCAATATTATTATATGCGATATTATATCAAGAAAAGATCAACTTAATAAAATATAATATCGAGAGAAAGAGAGAGAGACATGTTTTCATTAAAACATATATGTATATAAAATATATAACGTTTTAATTAAAGCAAAATTATTGCAAGATTAATGAAACTTAATGATTTATATAAAATTTTAAAATTAATTGTGTCAATATATGTATATATAGTCAAATATATGCCAAATATTTTATGCATAATTGCATAATTGCAATTGTTGCTTTTGTAAACGTTGCTTTGTTAAAAAGATTTCACAAAATTAAATAATAATATATTCACATAAGCAGCACAGCAGCCTGCTAAATTTTTTTGTGTATAAATTATTTTTATTATAATTTATATATTTTGTTTCTTAGTAATTTTATAATTAAAGACAAACGATTGCGTGAATAATTAAAATTAAAGACAAATAATATTATATTTTCTTTTCCAAAAATAGAGATAAGATATACTGACTTAATTAGAATACTGCAATAATTATTATATGTTATTCGATATTTTTGAAATTTATTCATATGTTGAAGGCAATTTTGATGAACGGAAATATTGCGAATAATGGTAAAATAAATGGAATTTCAACCGCGCAAGCTGCGCCTTTAATGTCGCGTTTACTGCCCTCGAATGGAACATCGCAAACAACCAGCTATACGCTCTGCGAAACACTTTAATTAACACGCTACGACGATCACTCAATCTTAATTAACACGCTAGGCGGAAAGTTCACGTAGCATTTGCATAAATTAACTCTTTCGTGCATGTATTCATTCTTCTCTGGTCATTATGTACATAGGTGATAGTTAATATTAGGAATATCCTTCGTTAAGTAATAATTAATAGTTTTATAAGTTAATAACAAATATGAAAACTCGTCTATGTATTGGTATCTCAAAACATTTCAGAAATTTATTTTCGCAAATAATATTTTATGCCAAATAAGTAATAAGATATTTAATATTTCATATTTTGCATAATAATTTTTAAATATAATTATACATATGCTTGTAAATTTTTGCGAGATATATATATATATTTATCTTAGTATTGAATACAAATATTAAATAGAAATTTCGTTTGAGATCAAGAAGATCCGTTGGAGTAAAGGCGAATGGAAAAGTAAAGATGTAACATCACTTTTATTCGGGATACGGATAAAATCTGGAGCGGATAAATGAAATTGAAAGTATCCGGAAGGAACGTCCGTGCACAAAGGACGAAAGCGAAAGGGCTGGAAAAGGTCGAGTTACTTTCAAATGGAAACCCAAAAAACATATCCGATTTCAGTTAGACGAATGCGCTGCCATCACTTTTCAGTTACCGTTCCAGTTTATCTAGGCAGCGGACAAACTTCCGGTCGCGATGTGTAAATTTCCAGTCACGTCAGTCAGCTAATCAGAAAAAGCGATTGTTTCTAGCGGTAATCAAAAAGTCGAAAACTGACGTTAACCGACTTCAAATTTATAGTTATCCTTAAAGATATTTTGATAAATATATTTCATCAATATATCTATTGCTATAATTTTTGATTACTAAAACATATTTAACCGCTAAGAATAATATTAACAATAACAAAAGGACTAGTCACAATAATGAAATTTACAGACATAAAAAGTGGGATTAATCAATGTTCATAATGTTTTAGATAAAGCCATATGCACATTTTAATATAAATAATTCGCAAATCTCACTCTACGTTTGTGTTAATATAAATATTATCTATTGATTAAATAAATTGTATCCACACACAGGATTCATCATCCAGCCCGCTTATTATGATTTGATTTACGTACACTATATTTCGCCAACGGCATTAATTTCTCGCCGCATTCAGTTCGCGTTTATTCGTCATTAAGCGTCGCCGCGATGAAAGTCACGCAATTAATTCATCGCGCGATTGCCGTTTGTCCGCTGCACACGATTACCGTGTGGCCGCAAAATGCCGCCTTTAATTCGCTCAACGTTACCGCCATGCAGCTGATAACACTGCCAATAAGGTCTCGTTAAAATATGCTTCCGCACGGCAATTAGAGCGATCAATTTTTATTGTACGGTCGCGGCATCGCATTGGAAATTTCGGACAAAACACGCCGCAGACAAATAATATACCGCTGCGTTGGACGGCTGGTTAGCAGAACCGATCTCTCACATGAAATACGGCACTTTGATGCTGACAGTTGTATTGATACTTTTCCCTCAACAAGGAAGGCATATTTACGTTATTTATAATCCTTTAATCCTAAGAATAAAACAATGAGCTTACTATTTTATCCATACTTAAATAAAAAACAGCAGAACGTATCATAAAAAGAATACATCCAATTAGAAAATTAAAATATTTTTGTTTCTTATTTGCGATTTTAATTTGACACAATGAGATGAGAAAAACTGTTCTACTTTAAATTCTTTTCAGTTATTTACAAATTTCTGACTTTTTAAATAAAGTTTAAAATTTTTGAAACTCATTTTTTTCTGATACTGGTATTTTTCTGATACTGGACAGGTGAAACCGGATTTTGTATTCGTTCAAAAGCGCAATCGAAATACGAACTTTGTGACTGTGCCGATTGTGATGAAAAATACGATTCATCGCGATAGCAATTCAATCAGAACGACAGATTTTCGATTCACGATGTAATACTTGATATACATACATATTGTCCAAAATGATAATTTGACGATATACATAAACCAAGTTGTCAACTGTTATCAAAATATCACACCATATTTGTCATTTATAACGCGGAAATCTGTTTCTCGCGCATGAAATCTATAACTTATATATAAACAACAATTTTATGAAAAATAGCCTTTTTTATACCTTTTTTTTTCAATTGAATAAATATGAAGACATATTGTTGTAACATGCAAATCATTATTCAATCCGTTTTCACATTTTTGCTAATTTTTGAATGAGCTTTTCCAATAACGGTCCAATTGTCGGAGAGTGTTTCATTTTATATATATGTATTTATTTACAATGCATATTGAATTATCGCTGTTTGATTTAATTAATATCCTTTTCCATTATATCTATATTATATTGTATTTTTGTAATATACCATCATTTTCTGAAATTATTTTTTTATCATTAATAATGTAATATCGATGAGAGTGTACAATCGTATTATTACAATCCCGCATACCGATTGTCCAACTTCTAAATTTAATTTTCCATCACAAATTCCTGACAATATTGAGAATATATTACACATTATTCAACAAGCATTAAATCAACAATATTGAGCAACACTATGAAAAGATATCAATTCTACTTTGTGTCAAATTATTGTACAAGCAGCATGTGATGGTGCAATTAATTGACGATTTTTAAAAATTTCAATTGTTCAATCAAATTGCGGATAATTAATTTACATATGATTCAACCGATTCAAAATATCTTCAGAAATATCGGAAATGAGATTATCGGAAAACCAATATTCAAGAAAATCTAATGAATATAACATTTATATATCCATTTCTTTACGAATAAGAGAAAAATAATTCTAATGTATCTCAATAATAGGTTCGCATTAATTTCAAATCACATTCTTGAAAATGATAACTATAAAAATCAATCTTCAATTGAATTCATTTGATCAAGAGAGTAAAGATAATAAAGGGAGAATTTTATATCTTGCAGCAAATTTCTTTCGTCTTTAAACAGTAATTTATAAAACTCATATATTTTCGGATACTATGATTCAAATATGATATTGATTCAAATTAATTCATAAGAGAGAGAAGTCTGACAATATCTTTCCTTATTTTCCTACTTTTATAGATACGTCTATAGACGCCTAGAAAAGTTATTAATAACAATTCCAAATAAACTTAATGTACGTGCATAAGTAGAGCGTGATGTATAAGAATGTTTTCAATGTTTTTTTTTTATGCTACTACTTTACTCGGCTTCGTTTACGACTTCGTTCACTTCTGCTTTCCGCTTATGCTTACTCGCTTTATGTCGCTCGTCTCGTTGCTCTCGATCTACGTTCGAGATCGATCGCGCATAACGCGAGCGTGTGCACGCGCGTTGAATTTCTATGGAGCGGAATTCCCCATTCATTCATACCGGATTTCACCACAGATGTATTCATACGAATTCATATCGCGCCTCCTCGAGCTTTCTTGATCGTATCGGAAATGCAGTACGATGGATGCGACGCATACACACGAGGCTATTCAACGCTCAACGTTTTCTTAACTCTTTCGGCTTTTTGTTCAATTAAACTTTTTCAATTTAAAAAAAAACACACGTCTTCGTGTCACGCGATATAAAAAAATTTGAGAAAAATAATAGAAAAGTATCTAAATATTTAGATAAAAAAAATTCAAGTGCTCCAGCTCAGTGTCAGGTATACAACACATAAACGGATTCTAAAAATGTGTGTATAAATTATTGATGAAATATTATCATATCATTAGAGACCATCATGATGATACCATTTTTCTATATAGCCTATTGATGCGATTGCATCATCGCATCAACGATGAACCTGTAGAATATTAACGTGTTCCCTACATTCTGATCGTCGTTACCTTCTTACGGCTTTACGTCGCGATGCATAATGCAAGTCGAGTTCCCAGCGGAGCGGCGCGAGAAAACCCGTTTGTCGCATAAATTCGTGCGACTACGGGGAAACCTCCCGGTCGGCATGCTCGCGAAAGGCATGCTCGCGAATCTGCCGCAGCTGCACTCACCGTGTGTCGCTCGCCATGAGGCGAGCTTTATCGCGCGAAACGCGTGCCATTGCGGGGGCACGCGAGGAATTTGCAAGCGGAATTCCCATTCCAGTCAAAGGGATGCTTTTTTTATAAGAGTCTGTTTGCTATTTACAAACAGTTCCGCTCTTTACGAACAAGTATCTCTTGATTAAAAACTTGCTAGTTAACCCATAATAACCGAACGTTTATTGGCAAGAAAAAAATTATTTAAAATTATGTGGAATTGTGAAATATTATAAAACTTTTTACCGTGTATAATCTTGTGTATAATTATTTTCCTCTTACCCAAGTGACTTATGAATATTATCATATTTTTAATTCATTAATATAAAGAATGCACTTCACTACTGGAATATAAAATTATATTGCGAAATAAACATTATTTGCGAAGAAATTATTCTCTCCTTGATTCATATTAAATAATGTGTATGATTATTTGTATTTGCATATCATGATATATATATATATATATATATATATACATTAGCGAAATGATGACTTTGGCTTTCATTAATACTATAATGACGAAAAAAATTGCACTATCGTGTATCTCTGTCGTTTCCTATTTCGACGAAGAAAATTTTGCAGAAGACTTTCCGCGATCTCGCCGTATTCCGGACCGCTTCTCCCTTTACTTTTGAGAGAAACCTCAGACCGGTTTATAAAGTTCCTATCTCACTGGCGGTACGCCTTTATCTCTGTATAACTCTCAGGTGGAGCGATAATGTAAAATTTAATCTAGCTTAAAGTTTTGCGGCTGATGAAACCCGACGATTTTGGTCCCGTTTGGTGCCCGGGGTTCAAACTTTAAGGCCGACCTCGATAAAAATCGGCCCGTTATGGTATCCATTGTTCCTGTTTGGCGCGTTATTTATTTTTTACGACACGTATTTTTGCCGATCGTGCCGTGTATCAAGTGTCCCGGCGATTTCCGTCGTAACGATGCTTTGCCTTCGCGCGACTTTTCTAGGCCGAGACTATGAATTACGTCACTGATGCATGCGACAGGGCTGAAATCAAGTTTTCATCGCGGTCGTTTCTCGCAAACGACAGCGCAAGTTTATCGGGAATGTCGGTAACTAGGTAAAGAGACCTCGGCGCGACGTACGTGCTTCCTCGCTTTTACGCGCGGTGCACGTAAAGTTAGCACTGCCATTTTATTTAAAAAAAATTATAAAAATTTTGCTATGTTGTGCTAAGTTTATGCTACATTGTGCCGTAAAAATTAGTCACGTATTTCAAAAGACAAGCGTCAAATAAAAAATAATTAATAATAAGTTTGTGCTACATTGAGCCGTAAAAATTAATCACCTATCTCGAAAGACAATGCGTGAAATAAAAAAATAATTTTTTTACACTTTTAAAATGGCGGTACTACTTCATGTAGATACATCAATGGAACAAGTAACTCACCGTCGGCCGTCGGCCGTCGCTGTTGCCTTACTTCCCCCCCGTTTTCGGCTATCCTTTTCCACAATTCTGTAATTCCTCGTATCCTCACTTCACACAATTACACTATCACTATCACTTGAATGACCTTATTATATTGAATGACCTTGCACTATCACTATCACTCGAGCGGCATACGCCGTAGGTAAGCGACGGAACGAATTCGATTGGATTATCGCGACGATTTTCGAAATTTCGAAGACGATCGGACGGATTAGGAAACGCGCCGGACGATCGCCTATTGTTTGATTCGACACTTCCGATGTTTAAAACTTATTCGTTTGCGATGTTCACTTTCAATGGCTCTGCGACGAGATCGAGATATATCTTGAGATATACAAGTGCACTTTTCGAAAGAAGAGACCTAACCTAACCAAAACGCGAGCGAGGCTCGGGCTAGCGCTTTTGAAATCTCAAAATTAATTTTTATATCGATAAAATAAAGAAGAATGATGTGCGAGCAAGCTTTTAAGCAAGCAATAGGTGCGAATTAAACCGCGACGGTCCGCGACGCGCTTGAAGATATCGAATGCTCCGCGCACTTTGCATGTTTCTCATAACCATTGTTCAAAAATATAACATCACTGTCATGGTATAAAGGATTAATAAGACCGAGACGATCGCCCGTTACTCGATTCGACACCCCCGACACTCATCCGTACGCGATATTCACTTCCCACGGACGAAATGTCGCGCGATCGCGGAGCGGACAACGCGACGTCCTCGCGCTCGGGTCTCCGCGACGGAACTGAAGACGCTAGGCCCCAAAAACGAAAGCCAGCGACGAAAAACGCTGCAAAAAACGCAAACGCACCTCTGGCCGAGCGCACTTCGAGGAACTGAGCTCGGAGCTCGGAGCTCGAAGCTCGAAGCGAGCGCGCCTCCGAAAAAAAGTGTCATAACATTGGCGAGANGAGCGAGACTCCTTTTAAGGAAAACCAAAAAACTAATCGTTTCCGCGAACGCCTATAAATCAAACGCGACATTTCCAGGAATAAGTCCGCGTGTCCCCGATGCTCGACTCGGGCCGAGATTTCGACACACGAGCCAATCATCTTGCAGCCTTTACGAAAAGTAGCACTTTTATTGGCTAGAATCGAAATCTGACATCGGATGTGTCCGCGTGGACACTCAGGAGGCTCGAGCCTTGCTTCTAAAATCATAATTTTTAGAACTACGAAACAAAGTATATAAACTTTTTCTCGTTAAATGAAAATGGCGGTGCTGGCAAAAAATAATTTTTTTTATTCGATGCTTTGTCTTTTGAGATGTGTCATTAATTTTTGTAGCACAATGTAGCACAAACTTAGTACAATACAGCACAATTTTTATTTTTTAAAAATAAAATAGCAGTGCTAACTTCATGTACATCGGTGCACTAGTGCCGTCTCATGAATTGAGATTGTTTACAGAGAGCACTGTTCTAGATCAATATCGAAACATTATCATCGATTTACGGAAGCAACCTACGGAAGCAATAAAAAAATAATTGATTTTATAAGCCATACAACAATTCAAATTATTGCACAATCGGTTTGTTTCGCGAGGATATTGATATTTATATTCCATTATTATTTTCTGCAAACTCGCATTGTACTATCAATTATTTTATACATATGTATATATGTGTACATGTATATATTACATCCGAATAAATGTATATAATAATTCTTCCGTGTTTGTTTATTTTTTCGTTTTTTTTTTAAACATTTCAAAATTCATATAAAAATGTTATATGAAAAATACTTGTGCGAAATATTTGTTTATCTCAAATATTTCGCACGCAGTTAAATTTCGGGTGAATTAGCTAATACGAAAAATCGCGCTGTCTGTTCGAACACAATTACATAATCCCACGGAGGCGGAGGAGAAGGACGGCCATTGCAATTTCTAAAGCTATGAATATTTTGCACGCGTCGGTGTTTCTTCTCTGTAGTGCCTTCTTCGCGGTACGTTTGGAACGCGCGTGGTGCATAAAGCGCAGGAGAATGCAAGCGCACGAATTCAGTTTGACTTACAAAGTCCACCGGCACGGCAGAGTGCCCTCGAATTTTTCTCCGTCGCACGTTTTCGTGCGCCCCCGGCTATCGAGCAACGTGCTTTAAGGCATATATATATATATATTTATAAATATATATATATATATTATATATATACATATACTGTCGATATAAGCCGCCGCAACGATTTCCCACTCGCGATCGCAAATATGTCATCTCGATAAAATTTACGAGTAACATAAACATGTTACACAAATACTTGAGTTAAGATTCAATTCGCTGAATTTTTTAAATATAAAATTTATTGAAAAATTTAACTTTAAATAATTTCAGAGAGCAGGTAATAATTACATAGCTAGAAGTGTAAAGAGAAAGATTATTACACTATTCAATCACTTCAATATTAATGCATATGCTTTATCGACTAGACAGTTACAAGTGTACGTACGATAAAATGCCATTTTATAATTTTTTTATTGCCAAAGCAATAATTTGCATGTAAAAAGAATATAAAATTTTTATAAACATGTTGTGTCTTTTTATTATCAATTACGTTTACTAAAGGAAAAAATGAATTGGATAAATCATGAACATTAACATCTATTTAAATGTAAGTATTAATTATGTCTAATATTTTGATATTAAATAAAAAGGAATAAATTGCTAAGCAAATGTGGATGCGCGACAGTTGTCGATTAGAAACTATTATTAGGTTTAGATTCGAAATAAGATGGCACAAGATTTTAGCGTCAACTCTTCCAACACAAAGGGACGGAATTTCCTGGGATCTACAAAGTTTACGAGGCGCAAAGTCGTGCTAGTTTAAAATTTCAGCGAGTCTCGTTCTCGTAGCCTGAAGCCATCGCGCTAGATACTCTTAATACATCGCTGACTCCCTCGAAGGCGAACTTGAAGTAAAAAAGGGTATTCCTTAGTTGTTAGGCGTCGACTTTCTTTCATCTTAGATTGTACGGAAAATAAAGATTTGATACGGAAAGAAGTATAGTGAAAGGAGCTCTGAATCTTTTAATCCTCAGCAAGTTAATATTACAATACAATCGCAAAGCTCGTCATAATTAGTCCCTTGTAGAATTACAGTTCGTTTCACGGAAAATAATGTAATAAATGAAAATTAATAGTCATCTGTTTTTAATAATCGCACAATATATAATAATTTAAATAAATAATTGATAGCTATTTCGAAAAGATTTTATTCGTGCTAAATTATTTACAATAAAAATTTCGTTTACAAACAATCACATCGTCGGAACAAGCAAACAAAGAAAACAAAGAAACGGCAGGACAGGGATGCGTGCTAGGTGAAATAATCAACGACACGTCGTCAGTTTCCAGAGGACCGCTTTTCTAAGCACGTTTCGGGGATAGAGAGGCGGGAGGAGAGCCGAGGTAAGGAAGTAGAGTTACGGAAGAAAGGAAGTCCCGGGAAGAAGGAGAAAGAGGAGGATGTTATCTTTTATCTACTCGCGAGTTACGACCGGTTGTTTGGCGGAGGCCATTGTACCGTTTCTATGGTCAAGACACGTAACGTGCAGGAACAGCAACCAGCTCTTCTCTCGTCTTCTCTCCTCCCGTAGCGTGGAGGAGATGATCTTCGCGAGAGAGAAGAAACATTAAGTTATGAAACTTCTCCACCCGATCTCTGCGTCGCCGATCTCTCCTGAGCGAGGATATTTTCGCATTTCTAGTCCCGAAGGAGCGGAAGATTCTCTCTCGTACCAGATGATATTTGTTAAGTGTAAATAATCGTCCGTGTAATCAGTGATAATCTTCCAAATCCCTATTTACAGGCTTTTAAGCATCGGGCAATCAACACGATAACTTTATTCGGAAATATTTTCGCTTGTTTCTTTTTCAAATTATATATTTGCTCGACGCATATTAAGCGTGGAAAAGCTTCTTACTAGCAAAAAAAGATAAATTTTTCTTACAATTAAACTAGTGGCAGTGTACGCGCGCTATTTTTCATTATTATTACAACTTTCATAAAGATTTTCAAAATTTTAATATCTTTCAATAACTTAAAATGTCAAAACTGTCACAATACATCTCCGCGCTGACAGTTGCTCTCGCAATACGACGTGAGCCAAGCTCATAGCCAAGCGAGAGAATCAAAGAGGCAACAATAATTCAAGACTTTCGAGTATTGATTTAACACGCTTTTTTTAAGAGTAGAAGAAGAATGGATATGACAGTTTTCCAGTCTCTTCTTTAAAACTATCTCTATTAAAAAAAAAAAAAATACCGTCAAAGATGACTCACAAATCACCTCCCGCAATTTACCCTCTTTAAATACACCGGGTGCGAAGATTTTTGTCTGTAAGATCGGGAGGACGTGTATACTAATCAGAGCGAGCTTTCATTAAGAGTTGAGTTTGGACAAAATGGCAGAAGGACGAGAACGTATTCGGGATGCGACGGGCGGAGATGGTTCGAGGGTCGGTCGTCCCCTGTCTAAGTCCGGGGGATAACAGCCGGATTAGAGCGCGAGGATGCAGCGTTAATGCCGCCGCCGCCGCCCGCCNGGGTTCCTCTCGTTCCTTATGCACCGACGCACTCCTGATGCACTCCGCCGAGTTAAACTCCTACCAAGGAAAACAGTGACGGGAGCCATCGGCGGCGAACTTTCGACTTAAGTCAGCCAGCCCGGCAGTCGACTTTCGACGCCATCTTCGCCGACTCGGATCCGCGAAAACAGGATTTCGAGCTAAGCGCCATTACGCACTCCGCGCGGCAGCTGCCGGTATAAAACGTAATAGGATGCGCGGTTTGATTATAAAACTAACAGCGCGGACTCGTTGACGTCGCGTTCGGCTGAATACCATGTAAATTTGCGCGGGGAGTTATAAATAAATCTTGAGAGATGTGTATGTGTGTGTGTGTATCTGCGCGAGAGAAAATATTTATGAAAAGAATATTTTCCAAGTAATATTTAACATGGAACGTCACCTATTTTTTTGCTCATTGTGTAGCGGAATGTTACGGAATAAATTTTTTTAGTTCGGTTTTTTCCCCAAAGCGTTGTTGGTTTTTTAAACGCGAAAACAGATAACTTGATTTAGAAACAACTTTATTCACTGTAAACAGTGAATATTTTTTTATCAATATTTACCATAGATCTAATACTTTAGAATCTAATACTTTATTCGGATCAGACTTTTTACTACTTTAATTGTTTCTACTAATTATGCTTTTACTTAATAGAAACATTAAGATAGACACACGTCCACAGGCGGAAGCTCTTACAAATTACATATGTACAAAATGGTAAAGGGTTAACGATGGTATTCGATCGAGGCTGCGTTTGACATTTGCACTTGTCCCATTCGGAAATGCGTGATTACCCCGTCAGAAATTATGAATACCGTTCGCGGGTTCTCTTTACCGATGCCCTTTACCAAGTCGAAACCCCCAAGCGTCGCAATTATTGCAACCGGTCGTGCGGCAAAGGTGGATTTAAACGGTTGCCGCCGGCGCGCGTATGAAATATAGATCGGTTCTGGGATACCGACTTCTGCCCGCTAATTAGCGTGGAAAACAAAGGTGAAGGAAGGCAATGGTTTCTGCTCGTCATTTCTATGATTTCTTACTTTCCTCTTAGATCCACGCGCTCGAGCAAAACGCAGTTGCATTGTGTTGACGAAGTGCCTTCCGGAGTCTTGAATAAACAATGTAACCGGAAGGGGAGAGANGAGAGAAAAAGAAAGAAAGAAATCGTCTTAAAATCCTTTCTTCGTTCGCGTTCTTCACGGCGACGAGATCGTTACGTCATCTGTGAGATTAGGAGTAATTCTTTCAAACGTTATAAGAAAGATGAAGAAAACGCTTTCCTCTTTACTACATAATATGTAAAAAATATGAAATTATAGAACTCAAGTTTCTTTCTATTCATTTCAATTGATATTATTGAATTTTGGCAAAAATTGCACAATTCTGCACAGTTATTGATATTTTTACATACACTTTATGTTCTTCGCTACGGTTTCACAATAAAATGTACAATTGTTAGCAAATTTAAGAGTAGAAACGATATAGTATTGCACTTTTGTAGCTTGAAAGTGGAACAATAAGTAAACAATGCCAAATAAATATTGACGCGTGTCGAACGGGCATCGTTTGTTCAACCGCAATACTTGATATTGGTGGTCCTTGTTGATATTTAATCGTATTTTGCTAGTAAGAAACAGAATTATTTACAGAAAAATTTTTAAAATTATGTTTATTTTCGATTTTAAATGTATTAAACTCGCTCGTGCGTTTAATCATTTATGAAATGGATGGTGACTAGATACAAAAGATTAAAGAGATTAAAAAATAAATAAATGGTCACATTTATAACTTATGTAAAATTAAATAATAAACATATAAATAACAAACTAATAAAGGCACAATAAAGTAATCGATAGTATATATTTAAAATTTAAAATATTAGCTAACTGATAGAAATAAATAGAAAAAAAATAAGTTTCTTTTCTTGTTACAGAAATGAATAAAAAATTATTTGTTAATCAAAATAGCTTTAAGCTTATAAAATCTGAAGATACTGTTATACGAGTTTAGCATTTGAGAAAACAATCACGTTTTAGAAGTTCTTAATAATTAGTGAGCAATACAATGGCAATTTGTTATTCTTAATTGTGCTTTACGCGTTTTTTATTTGCATAAAGATTTCTGTTTGTTCTGGCATTCTGTTGAATAATGAGTAACTTCTCAAGACAATACATAAAGAAAGATTTAAATAATGTACTGCTATTAAACTATTAATTTTTATAATTAATTTCTCTCAATTACCGTATATGCATTAATATAATATTATCTCAAATGTGATTTGTATTAATAATTTATTAATATAGGAACGATAACCGTATAAAATCTAAATAATCAATTTATCAATTTATGATTTAACAAAACGCGTTTAATTATATAATTATTTTAATTCCTTCCAAATTAAAGCTGTCAAAAATTATATATAATATTTAAAATTATATTTATATATACTTAATTAAAAAATGTATTAATTGTTTTAATAATAATTGAGTGATAAATGCAAAAGGTAAATAGAACAATAAAACTACTTTTCTAAAATAATTTGCATCTTTTATCTAGATAATCCTCTTTATTAAAAACAAAAGTTTGCTCATTATCAGTGGAAAATTGAGATATTTTTCCAGAAACTTCAGAGATAAATTAAAGCATGTCGTTCAAACTCAAAGCACTGTAACGTTAATATTCAAAGTAAAATATCATTGAAACTCGAAACAATAAATTTATTCTAGGATCTGTGTATTAATAACTTACGTCAAATGTCCGACTTTATAATGTTGCAGATTGAGAATATCTAATTGTATTTTGTAAAATGATATGTTGAATCAGATATGATCTGTTTAATGGGAAAGTCGATTTTGCAAATGTGAAATGCAATATTTATAAAGAAATGTGTAATTTGAAATATGTATACGGGAGAAACTGTAGTCACTTCATTTGTCACTTGAAATGTACGTAAATGTAGATATTGCAATTATTTGACTACATCATTTTTATTTTTGCTTAAATTTCTCATTATTTAAAAAAAAATTTTCAAATCCATAAGGAAATAGATGAATTTAAAAAAGTAAAAAGAATCACATTTTTTAATCGCTTCAAACGACATTTTCCATTTTAATCTATTTATATAATTTTAACAAATTTGTAAATGTGCAAACGCAATTTCGATTATTATATATTATAATAAAAAAATTTAAGCGCAAGGAAAACTTTCGATTGAAGTATTTATTTAGATGGCGTGTAAAAGTAGTTTTGTACTGGGGAAACCGCCGCCGCACTCACGCAAGTTGAGGCGCGTAATTGCGCTTAGTGCGAAAATCCTGTTTTCGCGGATGTGCCCCAACAAACGACAGCAACCGAATAGCGTCCCAGACCGAGTTAAGTCGAAGTTTCTATGTCGTCATGACTCGGTTCAGAGTTAAACTCACTAAAGTGCGTCAGCGGTGCATCAGCGACATCGCAGATGTACGGAAAGACAGTAATGTTGAAGCAACGATTAAATCGTCGAGATGTTTCGCGGGCTCAAAGAGACGCAGTAGCGCTCGAGTACCGCTATTCTCTGCGATGTATTAAGATGGATAAGCGGAGAACTTGATTTGTCGGTCCCGGTTGGTTCATGAGCCGTATTTTGAAATGTGATAAAAAAGATCCAGGTCTGTTATAACAAGTATGTAACTTGTGAAAGTTTCATTTAAATACGTAGAGTGAAATATAAAAGGGAAATTGAATTATTCTTTCTCTACGAAAGTAAAAAAGAAATTTTGCTTTCAGAATTTTTATTTGTAGAAAATTTACGGGAATTATTATGTTGATTCTATAATAGCAGTTCTATAATTTCATCTGGTAAAGTTATTTAAAGCCGAAGCAAGTTCAAAACATGCCAGAGATATTTTCCTGCGAAAGTATAAGCTTACGTTTAAGCTGTCATTAATTAGAACTATTATCATTATAAAATATTATTAGTATTATTACTTAAGTTTGTTATAAATGCTCTAATCACAGTTCCGCAATCCGTTTACTTCAGCCTTCAGCCGCTTCGTGCACTTCTGACGCACTTCAGCTACAAACTTTAAGGATAACAATGACGTGACGGTAAAGGACGGAACTTCCGTCTTAAATCAGAGCGAGCAAGCGGTTTCTCAACCCGGCTGTTCTTATCCTCCTGAACCACGTTTGCGAAAACAAGATTTTGCAGTTGACAGCCATTACTAGCTTCATTTCGCATACGATTCGCCCGGAGCCGATCCGCCGCGATTTATCTGTTTGATTTCCTGCACCTCGCTCTTGTTTTGAATTCGCAAATTCGTCCGTCACTTGTCAGAACGATTTTCCCGAGTGCGAAATTCACCGTGGATCCCGCTTTGATGCATTCAGTGGTACGTTACATCTGGTGCGGTACATCGACGCATTTCCGATGTACTTCATTGATCGCGACTTCAAAGGATTTGTCGATACGAATCAGTCTGCGTCTTGCGAATAGCAGCTTCCCACAGTTTACCCCATAATATATGTAAATATAAGCAATACATAATTAAAATTTTAATACATAATCATTTTTTTTACTATGGAAAGACGTGAAATTTAGAAATAAAAAATGAATTAAAAGATAAAAATCTTTTAGAATAGAAAATATTAATTTATTATTAATATAAAATAGAATGCATTACCAACTAATAATTTTACATGAGATTTAAAGTTGTGTAATCTAATAATATAATTCAAACATGTTTTATTTTGTTATTTCAGGCATCCCCAATTTCACAGCACAAAAACAAACGTGGTAATTCGAGATTAATCAATAATCAGTTATACAAGGTATAGGTGAATATTTTGCAAAATAATTTATACTGTTATTCAATTTGCTTACGTTGTAAATTGAGTAAATCAACTTTCGGACCTTTTATTCAAATATCAAATCTATCAATATATATATTTACGTTTATATCCGGTATATTTTTTAATTTGTCTAAAAAAATATATAGTTTTGCATGCTATACAATAAAATATCAAGTAAAATAATGCAAATAACGAAATATACAAATCTGCTAACAACCATTTTAAGATTATTTATTATATTTTTCAATTAAAAATGTACATTTTTTATTATTGTATGCATACTGATTTTATTAGTAATTAAAAGATCATTTAAATGTAATAAAATTAAAATATGGATACGCACAAAGTATTTTAATAAAAATTTTTTAATTTTATCTTTTTTAGTTGAAAAATTAATTTATTATTATTTAAAGATATACTTTTAAAAGCGAAATGATTTGTTAACAATTCAATAATTTAGGTGAAACATAAATCCAACTAGTTAACATTCAAACATTGAAACTTCAAAACTCTAATCAATGTTATCGTATCTTTCCCGGGAAAGCAAAAATTCCGTATAACTAAACAAGCGTATTATCCGTTAAAAGATAACATTTGTGTCACTATATCGTTATATTTTTCTTCATATTTCGCTTCGCTGGTATTACCAGCTTGTAAAAGATCCAAGTCGTTCGTATTTCTTTGTTGCGATCTAGAGAAGATGAAGTAATAAACTAAGCCTTGTAGTTTTCAACAACGATGTCGCCAAGATGCACCTGAGGAAACAACAAGGTGATTTTGCAAACTTCTTTCTTTCTTCCTCGTACGTTTTTAACACCGTGTGTCCAACGAAACTGGAAACACGCTCGCAAAAAGAAATGGACGGTCACTTTTCCTCACTTTGTTTACTAGCGGCTTGCGGATACTCGTTCGATTTTCTTTGGAGAGGAGATCCTGAGAACGCCGAGAATACTATCTCGTTTTCTTCCTTCCGTTTGGTTCCGTTCCTTCGTTTGCAATAGAACGAGCAACTGATACAGCAGATAATAAATGTTACTCCCAGCTCGATAGCTCGATCTCAAGCGGAAAGATTTTCTGTATCATGTTTTGATTTTTATTTTGCGTTACTTCGAAGAAAATCAATTTAGACCATATGTTTTCTGCTTGAAAATTGAAATAGAGCTTACTCTTTTGTTATATGTATGTATTTATTTTTTATATATATTCGCAAAATTTCCTTTTGTTAAATTATTTCTTGTTTTTATGAAATATTTCTCTTTCATTTTTTTTTTATCAATATGTAGCGTTTTTTCGTCAATACATCAAATAACAGTGGCAATACAGAAGGTCGCAGTATAAAAAATAATAGATATTATCAACGGGAATTCGATTTTATACTGCAACTTTATTTTACATTTCAATTAGTAGAGGTCACAATTTAATTTATTAGCAAACTGGAATAAATTTTTACATATTTTTTAAAATTTTATTGTAAATTATTTTCTTTTTTTTTTTAAATTTTTTAGCAAGATTTTATCTATCTTACAAAAACAGTTATTCCATTGAGTAATTATTCTCCAACGATCGTCTGCGAAAACTCAATTTTAGCTAACACATTTATAATCACTGTCCTTTGCAGATAACCAATCGATGGCGCAAAGAGACACTTTTAAAAAGTAGAGTGTGATGTATAATTAGCACATATTAAAATGCAGACATCAAGATAAAAGTGCAATTGATAAAATATCGTTAATGAAAATGAATTGTAAAAGTGTATAAAATTTTAATGTCTCTTTAAGACATGATTAGAAAATCTTGCAAAACTATTACGGAGATTTATTAATTTTTAATTTAACATCAACTATTAAAGAAATATTATTCTTATCTGTAAAATTAATTATATACATTGATCAATAATACACCTATGCAATCCTTATAGAAAATCTTTTAATAAGTATTATTTAAAATATAGTACAGATATTTTCTCGATAATATTATCTATTCAACCAATATTTCTCAAGTTTTAGTTAAACTGGCTATAAGTATAAAAAATAAAATAAACTATATGAACAATATATGTATAATTGTTTATCGCTTCAAAGTGTATACAAAATGTGTTATTTCATACTTTTTTATAATGGAATAATTCGTGTCAGATCTAGATTGGCCCCGCTTAGACGCAATGCAGCTCTCACCAAAACGTTCGTCTAATCCGCATTTTCGCAAACGGAAACGAGCGGGAACGAGCGGGCCGACGAAGCGGCCGTCGTCGTCGCCGTCGTACTCGACCCGATCGATGCCCCGCACGAAAGTGAGGTCACGAGATTCCGTCGTTTCGTTTATAATTTCGCCGTGCCCCGTCGAGGGAAATGAATCGCACGTGAGCGCAAAGACCAGAAGGAGCAAGAATCGGAGAAGAAAGCAAGCCCGCGCGCCGCCAGAAAATCAATAGCGTCGCCGGTGTGTTTTATAAACGGCTGCAAGACGCGCCATCGACATTTGTATAGAAAGAAGACGGAGCCTCTTTTTATTGATAGCCATTGAGTTATGACACGTATATATATGTGTCTCTGGCTCTTTGTTACCAATCTTGATTCATCGCCAGATTTATTAATGCGATATAATTTTGGATCGCGCGATCGTAAAAATATTACGCTCACGTGACGCTCGGTGATTCGGAGACGATAAGATATCTAATACCTTTTTTGGTATTTGGAGCATAGTGTATTTAAGCTTGTAGTGAGCTTATAATGGACAAATGACGTGAAAGGTAGTACTGAATAAAATAATTCTTTGAAACCAAAATAGGATGCCCCAAAATTCAAATTTCTTGATAACGTTATCGTAATTGTAACAAGGTCAGTTGCAATAAAGTACAAGTTGGGATTAAATTTGCTCTGAGACATTTGTCATCTTCATTATTAAAAGCTATAAGGAAATTATAAGTCAACAGCGTAAGATTTCAGACATTAAGACACGTTACGTCAATCAAAAAATTTATGTCGGTTGCTGCATTCACGAAACGTTGACTGAATGAGATCGTTGGAGAAACGTCCGGGTCCTCGTATCGAGAACGACTTGTCGGCGGTGATACTTCTGAATCGCGTAATCGGCATGCGCGCTTCTCCGTCCGCGTTATATAATTGCACTGCGACGCGGCGCTGTGCAGCGACGTAGCGACGGAATTGCCGGGACGTGCAGCGGACCCCGTTTCTCCGTCCGACAATAATTTATCCCCGGCTCGATGCGCCAGGCGTCGGTTTATTGCCAATATATCGTTGCACCTCCGGCGTACTTTCCTAATCTGCATCGCGCCCGCGATGCATCGAGTGTCTCGGAATTCACGGCGAAAGGAGATCGTGCGCGAACGGATGCGCTTTCTAGTGCCGTCGGAGGGATGATTTAGGCATGCCGCATGACCTATCGACGATGGAAATCTCTTGCTCGTAGATCTGGCGTCGAGATAAATTTTACTGCTTATTTAGATGTTGGTGTGTATCATTTAATAATTGAAAGCATTTCAATTATCTTAATATAAGTACAATCATAAAGTTACATATTTAAAAAAGGAAAAGATATATATTTTTTTAATTAAGTCATCTTTCTGCCGTCTTTCATTATTAATACCATTGTTATTATTATCACACAGATAATAAATATTAATTGAAGCTCTCATTCTTCGCTGAGTGTTTTGCTGTGGCAAATGTACTTATTTATAAACTATTTCATTTCATAAATTCAAACTTATTAATGAATTTATTTATAAATAGTAAAAAATAATACATTGGTTGATTCAACAGTGTTTGCAAGTCATCACTGAACACACGAGAAATACACAATTGAATTTAAATTCACGGCATTGCAAGGAATTTTCGATGTTGATTCGCTCCGAAATATCTAGTGGAAAGGGTCGATAGCAGGCGCGAACGACCCGACTCGATTTTTAATTCGATCGATACGCATCGCTTGGAATCGAATCAAACGCTTCTCCATGTGGTTTCATCGCTGCGGTATTTGCGCTTGCATTTTCGTCGCGATAAAGCTTTCGTTTCTTGTGTAACTGTTACTGACATGTACTATCGAGTATATCGAAAATCTCACACAGAAAATAATTCTTACTTAAATCAAACTTATAATAATAAAGAATATGGAAAATAAAATAACCTTATAACATCGTTTTTACTATGAAATATTGCATGAATACATTACAATATATTATAATGTGTTAATCTCAATGTAGCTAACAAATCAAATTTAAACAAATTTATTTTGCTAACATTTTATTAAACATATTATTTTACAAGTAATTTATATAATATGTATAAAAAGTGTAAAAAGTAACTTTTTAATATTAAAATATTCATCCACGTTTATAAAACTCTTGATAGTATTTTAAAAATATTATGATATCATAACTTATCTATATCGTAAGCTCCTTAGTGAGAATTAATGACGGAAGCATGTCTGCAAATAATATAAATGATAATGTGTTTTATGCTTGCGCCAGGAAGATATAAAACTTATTATTTCCGACGAAGAACTGCATTTCGCATTCTTTATTACATCTGTAGATTCTGTCTTTTCGCACGATCGCCGAGAATCGACTTGGGAAACAAAACGGGACTATGACGACGATTTCACACGCCACGTGGCGTACCAACCACCGCAAGTTTCTGCTTTTAATGTCGTCATCGACCCAACACGCAAATAAGCTCGAAGAAAAAATATGAAAACGTTATAACGGAGTACGAAATGTCCTAGCGACTGTCACTTCTTTTATTTAAATTATTGTTAAACACTGAAACATTGAAAATTTAATTGTATGCTATTTTCTCGTACATCTATTTTCTAGATTCCAACATTTTGCATAATTAAGAAATAGTTATACATAATTTCTGTTTTTATATGGCTAATTAAAAGAGCTTTTTTTCATTTTATTACAAAACTTCATTACATTACTCACGTTCCGTTTTTGATTGTCATTCTTTATTTTTGGCCGTCTTTTCTATTCGCGTATCAAAATTGACGATGGCATTAAAATTGGCGCGTGCTTACTGGATGGCGTGTAAACTCGTCATCGTCGCGCGAGCGGAGGCCGAGGGCGGGGCATTGGATCGTCTACGAGAGGCTCCGACGTTCATAAATGACGGAGGAGGGTGATTACAACCCTCCTTTCATTATACGCCTTCGCGGCTCAACGATGATTTTGTTATTCAATTGCTGCGAATCAAACTGTCTTGCCAGTAAATTTGCGACGACTAGACCACTCATGCAAATCCAGCTTCTCTATATTTAAGCCTGTCATTATTGTAAACTCTTTATAGAATAATTATTAATTAGAAAATAACATGTGTATTTCAAAGATAGAATATTATAAATTATCAAATGTTTTATTTGTATGGAAAAGCTTTAGAAAGTCAATTTTACCATTACTTTTGTATTTAAATTATTCTCTTTTTCTATTTTTTTTTATCTATATATTTTTATAAAATGTTCCTTTCTATATTTCTTTCAAATAGTTAAAAGTATAAATATTAGAAGAGTGGTATTGTTTTACTTAAACTATAGTGTCTTGCCGCGGGATGTTATTTTTAAGTGATTTCTATCAAACACTCTACGAATATTTGGATTATTTAAAAAAAAAGACCGTTATATTTTTCTGAAACCTCAATATCTGTCCAAAGAGCTCCGCAGAAAAATTGCAAGCATTCAGTTTCACTGTAAATGACAGTTATAAGAGTAAATAATAAAAGAAGTCATACAATATACGGAATAAACATTGCGAAAGAAAGTGCAGTTATAAATTCTAGAATCAGCAAACTATCCAAGCGCGGTCAAGTTCGAGAAATCAGCAAAATGCGATCGACCAGCGGCTATGAGATCCCCGATAAGGGTGGAACTAACTCCTCGGGGTGGAAGGGAGGGGGAGGGCTACATGGTTTCCCGGGCATATTTGCGAACGCCCTTTAAGAGACGAAGATTCGTGTCACGAATGCTCGCGTATCAAAGAAACCACGAACGGCGCGCAGCAGCGGAATATTTTTATAACGCCGTCGCCGCGCTGCCGGTCGTAGGAGAGGACACGCGAGGGGGCGTCAAGTTTCGACACGAAAGCTCCGCGAACGAGCGCGTTTGCAGGCCTTATCGCAACGCGGGGCCCCCGAGGTAGAGCGCTTAACCCTTCGAAGGAAAGATCTAATCTGACCGGCGGTTTCCTTGGACTCGCCGCTGCTCGTTCTCGTACCCGCCGTTCTCTTACACTCACCTCGAGAACCGCGTCGGCACCACCCGTCCCACCCTGGAGCACCACCCTCTTCGCACCCCACTTGTTCCCTTCTTACCACCGCGATCGCGGTCGACCGTTTACTACCGTCTCGTGGTCGACACGATGACGACGATGTCGCACGCCACTCGTAAGAGCGCGAGAACGCTTGCACGCTCTAAACGCCAACGATTTGCACGTGTGCGTGCGCGCGCGTGTGTGTGTGTGTGTGTTTACCGGATATTCCGGCCGCGCCGAGTTGCGGTCGATCATTTATTCATACGTAATCTATAGGGTAGGTAGCGAAGTGCAGTTTGTCGCGAGCGACAATGCGCCAGGATCGAACGACCCGACGGGGTGGAGCGTAATCCCCGTTAATTGCGTTTTGCGATAAGGCAAACTAAAGATTTCCATTATGGAAAAAATTTAATCCCGAAGAATTCCGGCGAGTTTTATATCTGTTGAGATTTGCGAGATAAAAAGATTAGTCCGAATTGATTTGTATTGATAACACGGCGGTTAAAAGTTCGATTCTCTTTACTGAAAGATATGAAAGGACAAGCTGTTCTACAAAATGTATATTAATTCATGCTAATGGACATTTTGAGAAATGCCATTCTTCATTCTTTGCCGTAGACATGTAGAACGTAAATTTAACAATACTAAAGTATTAATGAATTAATGTCTGTGCCTTTCTCATTTTACACTTGACTAAATTTTTAAGTAGTTGAATTACTTTGATGAGATATTTTTGTCATTTCATGACACTTAATAATTAAATTGACTATTTAATCTCAATAATTTCTGTTTTAACCTCGAAACCTCGAACAAGAATAAAACGTATCCTTCGATGTATTTATTCTGCAGACATATGATTCATTAATAATTCACATAATTAAGATTCTCGCCTATAATATAAATATATTTCATTCGGTTAAATTTTTAATTTAATTTTCTGTTAGCCGTTTATATTTAAAAATCTTTGAAATCATCAGAAAATTTAATCTACCAGTTTTGATTAAAATCAAATATCTCCTTTTTTTGGAAATCCCGTATTTGCCGTGCAAAAAATTCAATGTACCATTTCCGCACCAAAAATGTTAGAACTGAATAGGATCAAGTCGGATTTCTCGGCAAGCCTCAGAGATCGAAACACATCGATTTGACGTGTTGCGTTTCTCGTCAACGTTCGTAACAACGCGAACGCATCGCGAATGCATAATTACGCATCAGGCGCGTTTAATGCACGCTTTGCCAGGTATAATCTTTCGGTGGCGTCTTCGCCGAACGTGTATCGGCGATACGTGCACGTGTAGGGTACCACTCGCGTGTGTGCAACCATCCGGGTCCACGTAGGTACGCGATTCTACGTGACCGCGCCGGGGCGCCGACTAGCATAGCATTATGGCGGTTGTAACTCATCGCGAGCCGCCGCGTTTGCGGAAAAATGGTAGCGGCGGTTGGAAAAATACGCCACGTGCATTTCCGAGCGGGCTCAATCGCTCGGAAAACTTCTATTTTACCGCGCTTCCGATTTATCGCGAGCACGTCGCGAGCCTTAGCGTGCTTTCCGCTACGCGACGATACTCCATGGGTATATACTATTATCGTGATCTTATTTCATACAGAGGATACCTACATTGATTTTTGTGAAATTAAATATTTATTGAGAAAAATCGTAGATTGCTTCCTTTAAAAATATGCCATCCGCAAATACGTAGGTCTTGTCATTTTAACAAATGCTAACGTAACAAGTGTACAACACTTGAGATTACTAGCAAATCCGATCGCCAGTTTCCAGGCATTTCATCGATATACCGGAGGGAAAGCGAACGCAAATTGGACGGAAAATTATTTCGTTCAACAGCGGCAAAACATTCAACAACTTTGTCACGACGTATTTAAAGCAGCGTAATAATTTTAATTAACGTAATTATTTGTTGTAACATTGTACGAGATATTACAGCGCGGGGAACGTCAATATGCGAACGTATGCCACCGGCCATTCCAATTACACAATGAACGCACGCACACCATAAGGAAGTCTGATCAAAGGGCGAGAATGTTTGTTAATGATTACCCTGAGAATTTGCTCCGTAAATGCTATAGAAGCCGGAAACGCGAGTGGTAAGCCACTTATGATGCAGTTACATGCAACGTAACACTGCGCACTTCTGTGTGTTGCAATTCTGTTGAATATTTCAAAAACTGTTTCGCCAAGTTTTGTTATCATAAAAAATTGATTATAAGATAATTTCTTTTAAGAATGAAAATGTATAATTTGATATGAAATAAAATATTAATTAAGGTATAGAGAAAGAGAAAACTTAATTAAATAATTATGGAATTTTCAAGTTCTTTATCATAAATTATTTACATAAACTGTTAAAATGTAATAATAGAGTAATATTGATTTGTTATTTCAAAACGACCCAAATTCTTCTATTAGATGTAATTCATTAAACATATTCCACTTGCATATAACTCGTAGCAAATTTAGGCGAGAGAGATTCAGATTTGTCTTTTAATAAATAAAAATGCACGATGAAAAGATTAAATAAATTTACTCTTTTTCCCAACTAACCAATCACGTTGCGGATTTAATAAAGTCAGCCAATGTTTTTATTTAAACACGGCCGGCTTCGGCGCATTTAGCAAGCATGTTGACACGAAAAGGAAGGCGCAACTCGTTTCGGTAATCGCATTACATAAATGCGCGTACATACGCGGATGGCGAAGGCGGCAGTACGAAGGATGCGTACGTAAGAAGCCGGCTCGAGTGCTCGATAAATCGCGTTCAGACGCCGGTGATATTTGCGTCCCGTTTACTCTGCCAGGAGTTTACCCAGAAATCGTTGGCGCGAACGAAGCGCAATTCCTGCAGACGAGGCCCGTAATAAGGGTGTAAACGATGAACCGACGTCGTGCCGACCACCACCTCCGCGATTCCACGAATGTGCGTGCTTCACGACTGTCGCGGCAGTAAAAAAGTCCACGGAAGGATTTTGCTTGCCTCTACGCTTCGAGGAAGTCGCTTTTCAGAACGCACCCCCCTAGAAGTACCATCTCTACGTAATGGGCAAATAGGAAAGAAAACGCCGTCGCAAAGTGTAAAAATCTCTTCGCGAACTAAAAGCTTCGAGAAAAGTAAATAGATAACGGTGTAATCAATTTCAGATAAATATTGCTTTAACTTAATTTCAAGCTTACTTGCGGAGGTAGAAGGGAATTCGGTTCACAAGAAATTCACAAATTGGATTTTAATTCAATCAAATTTTTGATGAAAAAAAAATATCAGACTACTGAAAAGCTGATGCGCGATTTCCCGCCAAAATCTGCTTGCATGCGAGTTCAATACAATGATTGACGTTAAGTTTGAAGATCAAGTTTGACGCCCTCCACGCGCGCTAGGACTTCCACTTTAAAACGTTTATATGCTCAAAACTCGTGAGAGTGTAATATCGAGGGCTGCCTGAGAGATTGATAGCGGACTCGATTTCCAACTGCATCCGGATGAAAAAAGCCATTTCATGAATTTGATACCCTCCGCGAGGCCGACAGTTTCGTACTACGTATTTTTATACGCGATGTGCAACGAAGGAATTTTCGATCGACTGCGAATTGTTGCGCCGCGCGGATGCACTTAATTCGCAAGATTTCAGGATGATATTCCACGCGCGCATTCGTTCGAATGTATTTCTTTCTCTGAAGTCTTTAACAATATTCACTTCTATGTATGTATTCTAAACATTATACTTATTTCAAATATTCAATATACTACAATATGAATTCCTAACTTGTAATACTTTGTTTTATCTTGTCACTTTCGCAACTGTATATTAAAAACATGTATCACTATGTCTTAGAAAACCTAGGATAGCAGAAGATTCAAATATGGTCGTATAATTTACAATGGTTTCGTATTTTCTTTAACAATTGTGATAAAATAAATTATATTTATAATGTGTAGGAATTAATTTTTTAAGATGCTAGCTCGCGACGAGGAATCTTTCACAAACGAAACTCTAAAGCAATAACATTAAAAAAAAATCGTTCAACATCGGGAACACAATAACGCTTTGCAAGAGAGAACATCATTTCGCGGAAAACGTAACGTTTTACGAACGGATAGTTATAACCGATGATCGATAAGGGTAACGGACGCGCGCCTTATTTTCCTTTTCCTTCACCTTTTTCTCTCCTCCCCCGTTTTGTTTCCTACTTCTTTGCGGCAACACTATTGCCGGAAGTTGCCTTTGCCCAGCGAGCTCGACTAGGAAACTTTTGTCTCGCAGGCAACTGGGGCTTTGCCGATATTGGTTTCTCGAACGTTATTTACCCTTTCCCCTGATCCCCGATCATCCCTTGAAGCCTGCATCAAGCGGTACCGCTGGTTCATAATAAGGGTTCGACGCCCCGCGAGGCGTCGACCGATTCTACTAAATTCCGATGGCCGTAAAGTCCTATTGCTCCCGATTCGCTCATCTATGTTTGTCCATCTTTATCATATCTACTAATAATTTTCCGAAATTTACTAATAATTTTGTAAATATATGATTCAAAATAATAATTGTAATAAAATAATCATTATAAAAATTAAAACAATTATATTTATTATTACAATTATTATCTTTTCTGTAATTATATTATATTGTTATCTTATATTATTGCTATTGTTGTTGTATTATTATTGCTAAATTATTATTGTGAAACTTATTATCAATATTGTATTTACCCTTTAACTTCAAACAATGTATCTAAAGCCTCTCTACAATTACTATACAATATTTTAATGACATATTCGTAATTAAAATCGAAAATCCTGATGAAACATCGAGTCCGCAATAATTTTTGAGTTATAAATGTTTTAAGTTAAAAATTAGATTAAACTTCTGAAATTTTAAAGAAAAATTGTATAACTGTATGAAACTGACTGTGTCAATTGTATGAAACTGACAAATTGCACTGACAAATGAAACTGACTGACATTTTTTAAATTTTATAGAATATTTCAAAATTTGAATAAACAAAATTCTCAAAATTTTCTGATTAAAAAGTCGAGATATACATATGTATAAAAACGCCGAAACTTTTAAATTTTCTTTCAATTTAGAATTTCTTTCAATTGTTAGAATTTCACTTTAAACAATTTGGCATCAAGTTCAATTTACTTTATTTTAATTACAGCGTATCATATTTTTTAGTTTTACTTTAATTACTTCATATTGTAATCTCGTAGTCACTTAATTTATTTCAATAGTGATTGCACTTAACTAATCTATTTTATCTTAATCAGGTTTGCTTTCTAATCAGATTTGTTTTGTTTTATTTTGGTTTAATAAAACTGCAATATGCAATGTGTATATTTTATTATATTTAACATATATTGAAATAATTAACACTATTTTAATTTAATAATAATTTATTATACTCATTTTAATATCACAATTTTATTATCAATTTCAATTTAGCTATTTATTATTTGATTACTATTTATTATACACTTAATTAATTTTATTTATTTAATGCTTAATTGATTCCATTCTTATATGTCTTCAATAAATTCTTTTCTTCATAAATAT
>JAJVSH010000003.1:397578-411298 GCA_021460005.1 Tetramorium alpestre | reverse complement strand
TGTTGTCGGTTCTTTCCAAGTTTGTAATGCATACATACGTTGCATAGGTTTCTAGCCCAAGAATATATGTATAATATATATATATATATATATATATATATATATATATATAAATCTTTAATATACATATATTAAACTCATTATATATGCATGTATATCTGTCTTTCCTAACAGCTTAATTGTCTAATCAAACTTTGTGTTTCTATTACAATAAAGTCAGTTCGTAATAGCAAAAAAAGAGATTGCTAAAAGTCAATATAGCATGCTACTAAGACTCGAAGATATGAAATACCGTGCGTTTCCAAGATAATGGGAAAATTTCCGCGCTGTTGATTTTAACGAGTATCGAGGTTTTCTGGGTGATCAACAAGGTCGAACCGTATACCTTTATCCTTTTATTTTTATCCAAATATTCTTCCCCGAGATCGCGTATCTCAAGCGTATCTTCTTCGACGCGATCGTGATTGGATCATTACTGCTCTTAATTGGAAAATCAGACGCGCAAGCTACTCGATTAAGATAAAAAAGAAATAGCTAACTAATTGCCGTCCTTCACGATATTACATAACTGCTGTGAATGTCTGGGCTTAAACTGGCGCTTGATTTATTCATTGATTTCGTTGCCTCTACAATTTTCGACGAATTCGCGGCTGCATTCCGCACTCACCGCGATTAATCTCGCTCAACGTGCGCATCCCGCAGTCGCATTTCATTAAGCGTTTTCTCCGGACGAAAGTCGTTATACACCTCGATTCACCCCGTTGGCACGGCAATCGATTCACGTAAATTTGATTTCCACACTAACAAAATATTTCAGCTTGCGTAAAACATTTCGACATTTATCATCTTTTGTTTGAAATTTTCATTCACAGTCTAAATAACTTTTAAAGTTTTTCACAAAGAATAAAGACATAATTAAAATTATTTCTTAGAGCAAATAATTATAATAATATTGTATTTAGAAATGGATCTCAACAGTTCAATTCTGTATGACACACACCTAACAATATTAACTAAAATAGTTAAGATATATATAGATATTTATAATCTTAAAGATAATATATATAGCAATTAATTACCAAAGTATTATTAATTATTGATTACCAGAGTACTTTGATAGAAATAAACACGGTAAAAATAAATTAATCAAAGAGGCAAAAATAGGAAGGTACATTACAGTTTCATAGAAAGTATGTCGAAATTTATATCCGCAATTCCTTTTTTGAATATTTTGACTGTCTTGCATAACAAAATTCTTCAGAACACAGTCTTCTTGCAAATCTATCTTCGCATGTCTTTTCGCATTTCGTGATGGAAGCAGTCCCAGAGGCAGCAGGAAACATCGCACCGCCGCGAGGCTGACGCGCCCCCAGAAAGTTCGCGCGGTGTTCGAGCAGGGGTGTGATGCAGATATAGACAAGAGAGAAGGAGACAGACAGGGCGTAAGAGAGTGAGCGAGAGAAAGAGAGAGAGATAGCAAAATTCCAGCTCGAGTGAAAAAGCTGCGACGAGTAGACACGAGGGGTAGAACGACGCGAAAGAGCTTATACGATCCGTGTGCTCAGCCGGCGAGCTCTTCTCCGCGATGGCGTGAAATTCCGGGACGGTCTCTGTGAACACGGCGACTCCGTCGCGACGCCGGACGACTCCGGCGCGCATATGAAACGTCATTCCGCGTGATTAACGGCCGCGAAATTAATTTTGCACCGCGCGACGCCAAACATGCTTTAAGCGTCGTCGTTCGGGGAAGAATGCGCCAACTATTTTGAGCCGGTACGGTCGATTACACCGGACGACGAGCAAATTTCCGTATAGATTATTAATGACGCAGCAAGAAATTGAGATAAAGGAGAATATTGAATGTTCCGATTATTTCATTTTGGTTTTTTCCTCAGGTAAGTTCATTAGAGAGAGAAATTTTCTCAATAATAAATATAACAAAAAAGGATTTAATAAAAGTAAAATATTTTTTACAGAGAATAACGGTTGATTACAATCTTTTTGCATTCTGGCGAGAGGAAATGATAATTAAAAGTTATTACTTTTTAACTTTGAAATGCGTAAGTCACTAAAATATTTAAATAACAATATAGAGGCATATATATAATATATACATATATATATATGTATATAAAACTAAATTTTTTTTTATCTCGAGAGACATTGCATTCAATAATCAATACATCGATTCAATAATAATGGAAGTTTCTGCTTCGAATAAAGTTTTTTTTTTCATAACAAGAATAAAATTACGCAACTACAACAGTAATCGAAAGTTTCGTGTCTGGTTTAAGCCCCGATGAAACTTTATGCGAAAGCGATGTTACTGGAACAGCCCAAAATTTCGCAATTGCTGAGCGACCGACTAGAAATGTCGACTTGGAGGCACTTTAGATTTGTTCGAAGGCAAGCTCGTTACGCCGCTATCCGGCATAAAGTAGGTCGCATGAAAATAGCTGTGACGTTAAAACCGGTTCAGCGTGCGATTTAACATTATGAAGATATTCATCCCTGCCTCTTCTGCATCAAGCTTCTGTACTTCGCTTACACATACATGCGCTCTATGTAACTATAATAATATACATCATAATCTTTAAAAAAATTCCTTTAAAAAATTCATTAATGTGAATAATGTGAAATATATGATTTAAATGTAAAAGTTACAAAGTATGTCATTTTAATGTTAAAATTATAAAAGTTACTATTATATTATACAGTAATTTCAAAATATTATGTAAATTATTAAATCTTTATCTAATTGTTTGAAGAATAACTTGCTTATGATTATTTGATAATAGTGCAGTATTAAATGCACAACTGAATTTTATTTAAATTCAGAGATATTCATAATTTCTGTACAATATTGTTTCCAAAAGTTTTAATGTAATAGAATTACGCAATATACTCGCTAAAGTGCAATTGAATTTAAATTTTAATAAAAGAACATCGAGAATAAATCGCCGATTATTCCCATCGATTATGTAACATTTTTCTTGCACAATTTATTTTCTTATGGCAGCATGTACAATCATGTCAAAATATTAAGCTAGAGATTTAAAAGAAGGAAGTAAATTATGAGCACTTCGAGGTGTTTGTTTAATTTACTTTTCCTTTTTAAATCTCTAGTTTAATATTTTATTTTCTCGAACAAAATTCTTTTAAATGAACTGGTAATTCTCCCCCTTTTCTCTCTCTCTCTCTCTCTTTCTCATTCTCTTTCTTTTGTCTGTATCATCCGCCTTAATGTATCTTGGCAGATATAAAGAAAACTTTGACGTTTAAAATACAGCGAACATAATTGAAAGAAAAAAAATGTTAATATAAAACGTTGCAATATCTCACATTTCATAAAATGCAACAGAAGTAATTAAATTACAAAAATGGCTGAAAGTCTTTTTAATAACTTTTCTATTATATTTGAGTGATTAAAAAGATTAGAATCCGCATTAACAAAGAACTCTGTGTTTTCTGATTTATTTAATTTACCTTCCACTAATACTAATCTAAAAATTTTTTAAGTAGATAAAGCAAATTTTATTACAATAAATCGTCGATGATAACAAGAATTGTAAATTGTTCCTGTTGAATAAATTTGTGAAATTAATTAGAAATATTATTTTTACTTCAAAATGAACTAAAATGGTTTCTTACTAAAAGATGAGAAAAAAAATCGTGTAAGTTATCAAATACTTCAGAACTGCAGCGCGTGAATCGATATTACGTGCGGATCGAAATATTTTAGTGGCGACGAGAAGCAGTTCGTAGTTCGTGTCGAGAGGAGTATTCTGCGGCGTGCTAAGAATCGATGAATTATGCAACGCATTGAACGATAAATCTCGAGACTAGCCCGGTCTGATCGGATTAAACGTATTTCGTTATTTATACTCCATGCCTAGATAGAGACAATGTTTCGGGCATACGGCAATTCCACGGGGAAACGAATAATTTCCATCGCGGAGTGTCCACATGGAACCTTATAACGTAGAAATCAATATCGAAATATCAATATGTGTACATACGTCACGTTACGCGCACGTCAATCTATTACATCTATATATAAATCAAATTATTTGAAATAATCTCTTAATTTTTCATCGATTTATATTTCAATACTATAATAATCAAAAATCAGAACTGCTCGCAATGTTCATAACGCGTATTTCCATTTTTGTAATAAAATTTTTAATGAAAATCACGAATTAAACAACAATTTAATTATGTTAAATCGCTACCCTTTGAGATGAACTATACACCAGAAATTAATATTTTATATATAATTTAAATTGTAAATTTCCATCGAGTTGAGATGAATGTTGCTTTGTTCCATATCGTATAACATAAATCAATGCTGCTGCAGATTGTGACAAACTGTAAATTTAACAAATGTGTAAGTAAATTTAACTCTGATTGTAAAAAACATTATCGGTTTTATAATGTGTCAATAATACAGTGGATGAAATATTAGTACATTTTCTCATCTTGATAACTAAACTTTCAATCAAACTCTCACGTATAATTCGAAAATACGAAAACTGTGTATTGCTAAAAAAAAATTAATATTTTATAAATATTTCTAAATTATTAATAGAGCCCTATAAGTTTCGCGATATAATCATTTGTTTTTCTCAGAATTTATTAAATGTCATTTAGTTTCATTTTTCACGATATAGTACAATTCTGTTGCGGATTATGATGGATCGCCTGAGTGCTTAACTTCTATCAAAATCATTATCAATTCCTATGGCAAAATTTCCTGAACGCAAATTTTTTTTAAACGCTCGACCGTGAGTTTTTTTCACGGTGAATTGTTTCGCCCTCGATTGGTCGGAACGTTTATGAAACGCCGGCCGATAAACGAGCGATAAATTAGTGCCCGCCCGGACGATCATCTTTCATCATTAAGCACGTAGAACGCGCTAACGCGGCAAAGTTCCGTAGGGAATGTAAGACGATTCTCTCGCAGAAGCTTATTTCGGAGTGTCACGGACGAGAGAAGGTGCAAACGAATCGACTGCAATTATACGTTTACGTGACTCTCGTCGCTTCTGATTACTTCGCGAAAATTCAGCGGTCTTCGAAAAAGAAGCCGACTGCACTTTGCGAGCTCATAATCGCCCACCAGGAAATTAATTCCACGATCGTTAAGCAAGGCAATCGATGAAGCAGATCACGTTTCGTCATTAAGTCTCTCCGATAGGCACTTCACAGAAAACGTTTACATAATGTGTTCGCGAAAAGATAAGTTATAAGTAAGAAAGTATCACTCCTTGTACCGACATGTAGAGAATAACGAATTTAAATGATTATATTTTGGAATAAAAATTTAGTAATTTTGCCAATATTTTCGAATCTTTTTAGTTAATTTTTTTAATTAAATATAATATTATATGATATAAATATTATAAATAACAAGATTATGTGTATTATTGATATTGATCTTGTTTTTTGCAACATAAGACTTGTCACTTTTATGTAAAAATGAAATAAATGGCAAATATATTAACATTCTATTTTAAATAATTGAACAATTACAAATTGTATGTATATAGAAATAAAAGGATTAGATATTTGAAACAAAATACATTAAACGTCGATAAAAATACATATATACGGACAGATATGTTTTAGCGTAGCAAATATACGAGAATAATGAAATCCGTGTGTAATGCAACGAAAATTACGCTTGATTAAGTTTTTCATCAACTTATTAGCATAGCTATGTGTGTACATGATATTCGTTAAACTTCTCTTAACATATAAATGAACTGCGACGACAGTGTCGTGAATAACTCTAGGACACTGTACACACATTACCATATAATACAGATAACAACAAAATATGCTCATGATTAAAATTGACAAGAAAATTTCAGCTAAGAATACTTAGCATTGAGAATTCGAAAACCGCGATCAATATTCTTTGAAGAAATATTATTTGTTTTGTAAATAAAGCCATTTATAAATCTTATATTATTAATATAAGCCGAAGGCCCAGTTTGGGGGCATCACGTATAAGATTAGCAAATAAACCGAATCGAGTTGATCGTCTTTCATCATTAACGCTCTCCGTAGCTACGTAGACGATACCTTGCCGCACGAGGAATTCCACAAGGGGTATGAACGACTTCCACTCTGGTCTAAACTTACGCTACCGCTCTAGCAAGGAGACCGTAGATAACCTTCGATCGAACGCGCGACCTCAATCGAAGTTCATCCGAGTACGAGACCGAAGTGCTCACACGGACACAAATAATGCGATCAATTACGCGGTAACTTCCCTCGTTACTTTATATGGCGATGATAATGTGGTGCAATCGCGAGCTTCGAGCTAATAAAAAAAAAAGTCGCAAGCCGCGTTTAACTCATTCTGGAAAATCAAGGCACTTTATATCTATAATACCAGTCTCTTGTAATTTAAGTTCATATCCGTTACTTGATTTAAGGATTATTTTATAATGTAATGTGGACAATGTATTTTATTGATCTGAATTGATTCTTAAATCTGCACCATAATCTATGTGTAACCTTGAGAAATTTATCTGTTAATGTTATTGAAATTTAAAGACACTTTTTATAAACGCTTAATAAATTTAGATTTTAGAAAAAAATAAACTTTTTAATTTTTTAACATATTTTTCTAAATTTATCTAGATTATCATCATTATTTTAACCATGTAACAAACATCTTCGATAAAATAAAAAACTTGGAGAAATGACGTAATTCGAATGAATTATTATAGAAGATTATATCAAATAAGAACTAGATTGCATTAATATTTCTTCTTATCACGTCCCGGTATGCGTTAAAGACGTACAAGTTATGGGTCGTCAGATTGATGATTAAATTCATAATACGGGGAACTTGAGTCGGCTACGCACTGTTAAATTAATAACCCGTTGTAACCGAATTAATGATCCGCTCATCCGCGAATGAGAATCATAGTATCCAGTAGCTGCGGTTAGTGGAACGTGGCTAGAGCATACCTACAGTTATTGGTTCCCGTTCAATTATTGGAGCCTGTCTCCCCTCTCTCTGTGTCAGCGCGCGTTCTACTCAAATAGAATATTATATTATATGGCCAGTGAAATGAGAATGTTCTTAGAAGAAAATACGTGTTAATTATAAATGGAAAATGAATTTTAAGACCATTTTACTTTCAGAATGTTCATTTTTATCCCAATGTATTATATAATTACGTTTATAGAGACAATTTTAAAAACTTGTGCTTTCGACACTTGCATGTAAAAAAGTCCAGTTATGTGTAAAACATTGTTGTTTATTTCTCATTTTGCCGTTTCACATTTTTAGATCTGATTTCAGTTTTAGAGGCCGTATTGTTGTTACGCCTAAAATATTTCACTGCTATGCCTGTGGAAATATATTTTGTGCCAATATTGTGCAATATTTAATTCTGTAAAAGCACTAATGAAAACGCGTTTCTACGACGGTTAGCCAGAACACCGTTGTAATTACATTGGAATTTATTTTCCAGTCCGTTGCCATTAGTACCGGAATATTATTTCATTGTTCCACTAATAACCGGCGTTGTATGCGAATTGTGTAAAAGCAGATTTTCGCGCTCGCAAACCCGGTTTATATTCCCTCAATATCTCATTAAAAATTAAAATTTCCCATTGACTTTTATCGACGAGTTCTATTAATAATTATCGATAATTATGATACACGTAATTGTAACGCCAAATGTAACTTTCTTCTACTTATAAATAAATAAAAAGCAGCAGTTTCTTAAATAATTTATAATAGTCTCTCTTTTTTTAGAATTCTATGTTTTATATCTGTTATATATATTATTAGTTTTATAAGCATGTTAAATAATTACTGATATAATCTTTATATCATTTAAAAAATATCTAAAATGCATCTTGAATATCTGTTAAATCGTTTTAAACCACTTAGCAAAGATTTTTTAAAGAATTCGAATGGAAATCAGTGCGACATATATCCCTGTGATGAATGAATCTGTATTTACAGCGGGAAATGGGCGGACTGTATGTAGTAGTGACCCTTCTATATATCAAAGGTATTTTTTATATCAACTCTACGATCCCCCTCGGGACGACTTACCGCTTCTTCCGGTTGGCGTCGGCGCGGACGTGGACCTGCCGGTGGGCTCCGGAATCGGGTAGGGTAGGTCGCAGCATTCCCGCTCGGGGAATTCACTGGCGCGAGCGCAGCAGCAGGACAGCGCGACGAGCAACGTCGTCAGGGTCGTCAGTAGGGGCCGCGAGCGCGACGTGAGCGTCCCGACGACGCGCGCCGTTGAGCCACCGTCATGCCCCGTCATCGGTCCTACCAGTCGGCCGTGGCCGATTCGAGGACTGCGAGCGATTTTGCACTGCAACATCTTCCTCCTCCCGAGCTCCTCGCCCGCAGCATCCTGCGAGCCTCGGTACCGCTCGGTGCCCCAAGAGCCGCCGCCACCGCGAGTCACCTCGGTGGTCCCCGCGGTGCGATCCTCATCGTCATCACACATACACACTCGAATCCTACACTCGTAGGATCGACTCCCGTCAGCGGAAGCGCGACTCGTCCGCGGAATCGATGGCGCGGCAAAGGGGGAGCTTGTCTTTACTCTCAATGTTACAGGGACTGCTTCAGAATGTCAATTATTTTTGAGAGCTGCTTCTATCCCAATTTCAATTCAATTATGAAGATCCTCACTTAGTCCTTAGTCAGACGGTAATTTCTTGAGCAAGTCAACTAAATGCAAAGTTGAAGGATTTAAATGCAGAAGTGTTCACTAACAATGAGCTTCACGAGAGATCCTTTACGCGACACAGATTCAAAATTTGACGAAATCACAAGTAACTCCAGTTTTTAGCCAAGTATTAATCGAAATCCTTTACTTAGAAACTTAACACTGACAAATTATTTTTCCGACCGCCGAAGGTGCTCCTGGTACATCACGAGATAGATAGAACATGGAAGAGTCTAAACACTTGGGTAAAGTTTTCATCGTATCGGCTTTCCATTGTCAATAATTTTGCCTGCTCGCAGCTACGGGATCTATAAATCATGTTTCTAGTATCATGCTTCTTATTTTTATTGCGATACACAAGTTTTTAGGCGGACCAAAGTTACGTACACACACAATGGAAAGATCGAGACATATTGCTGTTCGCGGAAGTATTCAGCAAGATTTTACTATGAGAGAAAGCCTTTCCCTCCTGCAGATTCATAATTCATAAATCCCACCCGTGATACTATGAATCTTTTTCTAGCGAGGCGTTAAATGGATAAACACTTTGCAGGATACACACTTCGTAGAAACGTTCTCCAAACATTTAAACGTTCATTAAAACGCTACTTGTACCTACTTTAAAGATCTTTTTTTGCGAAATTGAGATCTAATATCAGAGATCGGTAGCACTCGAAGTCCGATCGAGTATCGAAGTTTAGGACTTCTAAAAAAGATTGCACTATTCTCCGAACTGAATCCTTTTACACTTAAAAATTCGTCATCTGCAAGCCCACCAAATTCAAAAACATCGAGAATCTTTTGAGCAACGCATGGCTTTGATTGGAAGAATATCGAAACTATAAAAAGACGCTTCTCTCTCTCTTTCGAAAATCAAGGTGTTTCTTGAGGTAACGAGGATCGGTCTTCTCATTCACTCTTGTTGAATGTGTAACACACGCGCACATACACACTAAAAATCTGCCGATCGAATCTCACCGATCTTCTGGAAGATCGAGTCATCCGCGATCGAACTGAAACCGCGCGCGCGCGATCAGCGATTGATTCTCGCGATTGTCGTCACTTACAAGGACGATTAGTTCGACGATCCACAATAACGGACTGTCATACTTCCGCGAGACTGATGTTGTTCCCGAACAATCAATTGCCGCTGATTTCTCGAAGTAGGATCGGCGTTTCTGTTTTCCTCAAGAGCGCGTTCTCCTTGAGGAACCGTGCAGTCTGCGCGAGCTCGAAAACGGATATTCACCCGAGGATTCTTGGACTGGATCTCGTCCTCGTGTCACGGCACTTCGCGGTCGCGTTTTCGCGTTTCGGAGTCGAGAGCGCTGCGTCGTGGCGGCGTCCCGACGCCCAATGACGTTGAGACTGTACGCCGTACGAGCGAGAGCCACCGCGAGGACGCCCACCCCCGCCAATCCTCTGCACACTCCGCTCGTCGACACGCGATAGCTTCTGCGCACGAACTGGCGCTGCTTCGTTCGCCCGTGTGTATACGGGGTGTCGCAGACCTATTTCCTGTCGCATGCAGCAAAAAGTAGATTATGTGCTGATGACTTAATGTCGTGACATCAATAAATTTCGAAAATTTTTGATATAAGCAATTAATGTAACAAGAAGAATTAAAACTAAGGAAACTGTAGGGGGGAGGGGGGGACTCAAAATAAAAATATTTTGCTTTTTGAAGCTATCCTCGAATTTTAATCTCTCACATTTATGCCCAACAGTTTAAAGAGACAAGTTATCTTTTACTTTCAATCATCTTCAACATAAGAGAAATTTTATACCAATCTTAATACTTAGGATTTGCTTCATCAGCATATGTATTCGATAGTTTTTTTACATATGATCAAATATAAATATACAAAAAAATAATAGAAAAAATTTCGTGTTAAGTTTCAAATATAAGAAACTTAAAAAAGCAAGTCCTCAAGAATTAAAACGTCGTCGATTTTTCCAAAGAAAAACTGACTCGTGAAATTAATTTATTCGAAAATCTGCGATTCATAAAAAAATGACAATGCAGTATAAATCTGGGACACCCCATAGGTACATGTGCAGGTGTGTGAGGCCGCTGGTTGCAGGTGTGCAGGTGGAGTGCTACGACGGTGTCCCCGCGCGGCGTCGTCGCGTCGAATCGAGCCGAGCGGCTCCGAGCGAACTACCCCCGGCTAGCAGCAGCTAGGCTGCCGCACCACGAAACGAACGCGCGACCCTTCAGCGTTGTGTGCGCCGTTCCTGACCTCGTTTTGCCCCGGCTTGTCGAGGTCGGTTACGCGGAAGTGCCCGCCGGCGCGGCGGGCTCCACTACGGTCGCTGCTCGTAACTGGACTGGGGATGTTTAAATATAACGAGGTATTGATACCCTCTCTCTCTCTCTCTCTCTCTTTCTCTCTCTTCATTTGTTTGGCATCATATACCGAAAACACCGATGTCTAGTCGATATTTTCCGCGTACAAATGTTACTTATAGTATTATAGCAACGTTGACGATAAAAGAGCTTCTATGGCGATAAATCAACGGAAACGAAGACAGATAATTTTTGATTAATTGACATTGTCTGCTCCATATAAATATTATCCATTAAAAAAAATTTTGTACAAATGTTAAACACTTAAAATAGATTTTTAAGAAAATTTAAGTTCTTTCTTCTTATAAAATCTAGCAAAATTTTATTTACAGCAGAAAGCTGTAAAATGAAAGCTGTAAAAGAAAAATAATATTATATAAAATAAGATTTTTAAATAACTATACTTTTTTAGTTTAAATTTATTAATAAAATTATTTATTAGAATTTATCTAAAATGTTTGTAGGTTTGATAAAATTATTGATTAAATTGTATTAAATTTAACAATTTCATAAAGTAGATATTTAGAGTAATTTTTTTATAACAATATAAAGAAAAAGCAGAGTCACTTGCAATTTATTTTTATTGCAGAGAATGTGATAAATTAAATACTTCGATATTATAAATTTGCAACAATATCTGGAATGCGGTATTGAATGCGAAGTATTGGCGCGCTTGTTATGTTGAACAAAAACGTTTACAATTTGCCGTAAACTGTAACTCTGAAATATTCGCACATATTTATGATAATTACTTTTCTTATCATTAGGATCATTTGTCTTCTTGAAGATAAGAATAAAGTCTCTAAAATTAAAAAAATTCTGTTACTAATGCTCTTTTATACTTGACACTAAATTTGTTGTTAAATTTTTAGTTCAATTAACATTAATAAAATTAAATAATTACATAAAATATTAACAATAATTTCATGCATTGTATAACTAAAATAAAGATCTTTTTTACATTTCTTATTATCAATTTTCAATATACAGATGACATTATTGCACAAGACAGCATACCTTTGTACAAATAAATTTAATTAAATACCATCGTTTGTGTCAATCAGCAAAAAGTTGGTATGGCCGGAATTAACCAGCGTTAAATGTACACGCGCAATATATTATTTTGCCACAGATTCGGCTATCGACAACTTTCCATCCCGCGGCTACAAAATTGGCATCCGAAATCGCGATGCAACTTTTTTGGTCGCGTGTTCTAGTTTTTATCCCGCCCACTTTCGATCGATGAGTGTGAAATTAACCCGCGAGCGTTATGCTTTGACTACATTATTTGTTCTTGTAATAATATATCATTTTTAAATCGTGTATTTTTTTGCAATTCACTATAGATGTAAATTTAAAAGTAAAGCTATTAAATGTTGTACGAAAGGATAGTTGTAAAATTATTTATCATTGGATTTTACAAATTTGTGAGATGACCTCAAATCATATTTTTTTTTTATTGTGTTTCATTGTATTTTTGAAATAAATAAAAAGAAATGAGTAAGTATATATGTAAATGTATATAAAAAGATTTAGGGCACTTTATATATACTTTTATAAATCAAATTGCTCGACGCGCTATAACTTGATAATGTAACTATCAAAATATCACATGTCTTATTTAGAAATGATGCTATTAATAACAAAAGTTGTATCGATTATCGATTAAAATATATGAGTTGACTGTTTCAACATGAAAATCTGCTTTAAGATAATAATTGAAGAAAATAATTGGCGTACAACTTATTAAATTAGAAAAAGTATATAAAATTTACATAAAAATATTATTATTAGACCAGCAAGATCTAATCCGATCGAGAATGTCGACACTTCTATCTATTTAACTTCTTCTATCTATTTAATATTTAAATTCATATCGGTCCAATTCACATATTATCATACATACAAAGCTTCTAATTCTGGTCAGGTTGCGCTTTGTTTTCCATCACTAATGTAAAAGGACGCGCGCGGCGCACAATCGTAATTCAGTTACGTCCATTAAACGCGATTGAACTAATATTGGCGCGCAATATTAACTAAGTTTAATTGCTAGATCGTAATTGTTTGATTAGTTGAGTGCTGAAGTGCTGATGGATCACGTCGCATCGATTCCTGCTCTTCGTTTGATTGCAATCGTTTCAGGTTCAATACTTTGTATGACATAATGCTATTAACGCCATATTCGAACACTTTGCATCAATACACTAACTGCTCTAATTCGAAATTGCTTATTATTTCCTTTGCTTCCTTTATTTTTAACGCATTTTGCATTCTCTCGCTAGATCAAATTTTTTTCAGAAATAAAAATTTCATCGAATATTATTATTTCTTATACAATTTTTAAATATTTAACATACAATTTACAGTTTAATCACATACGCATAAGCATGCACACAAACACGATACAGACCTTTTAAAATAAAATTTATTTGTAATTAAATAAATATCATAATATAAATATAAATAAATATTTGTACCAGTAATTATTAATTTGCCTTTATAGTATATCAAAACTAACGTTCTTTTTAAGTTAAACTTGTATGTGACTTAAGTACAATATATATATATATATATATTATACATATATTCTTGGGCTAGAAACCTATGCAACGTATGTATGCATTACAAACTTGGAAAGAACCGACAACAT